>QGSO01000387.1:0-85567 GCA_011037825.1 Carya cathayensis | reverse complement strand
GGCTTCCGCCCCCCCCCCCCCCCCCCCCCCCCCCATCCTAGCAATTGTGGTTGTGATAAAAAAAATTTATTGACTCTTTTCTTTTAGAAGCAATACACAAGCCTAATGCATGTGACATGGATTATGATACCTTGCTCTTTTCATAAATTACGAAATCATGTATGCCGAGACTTATACAAATCATACAACATGTAATTATACGCATCCATATACAACCAATGTTACAACTTAAAAATATTAGAACGTGTGATTGCTTTACTTATTCAATTAAACAAAGACATTCAATGAGTAACAAGAAATAAAACAATTGCACTACATGATATACTATGCATGGCTTAAACACAACCTTTTATACACATGGATATTCATTATTGCATGAACTCAGAACTTTTAACATAATTGATAATGCATCAATAATCAACATAGGCATGGTTGAATCATTCAAGTGTTTTTCAACTATTACATGAATTTGGAACTTCTAACATATTTGGTAATGCATCAATAACCAACATATATATGGATGAAACATGCAAGTGCTTATGCACATGAGTATTCAACCATTACATGAACTTGGAACTTCTAACACATTCGGTTGTGCATCAATAATCAACATATGCATCATAGCATGTAGATCCGAGCAACTAAGTGTAGCATCACAAATTATTTGCATGGTCAAACCAAATAGTAAACTTCATGATAATAACCAAAAAATAACATGGCAATAAATATTCCATGGAAACTGAATACATAGCATGATAAGAAATGTTATCCAATCAAATAACAACAATGCAAGTCTACATCATATACTTATATTATCCGAGTGTAAGTTGAAGATCTATTTACAAAGGTCCAACAATCAACAATGAGAAAGCTTAAAACTATGTATTAACACCCATTAGATATGTAACAACCCCGCCTTTGGAAGGGTGGAATCGCTACTTAACCTGTTCTCATCATAAGGTTGAACCAACAAGGAAGACGCAAAGCATCTACTTCTCCCTCTGTAGTAATGCCCTGCTCCACAGCCTCTTTATCATTACCTGAACGTTTAAAATATAAACACAAAGTGGGTCGAATACTTAGTAAGCAATACACCATGCCGTTAATGTAATAATCATATATTCTTTTCATTTTGAAAACATGCATACATAAACATTTGAGAATTTTCCAATGCTTTCATGCATAAACATTTTAAGGAATAAACAATACTTTCATGAATAAACATTTATGAGAAATAACTATGCTTTCATGTTTCACTTTCATTTGGCCAGTACACACTATTACGCCCTGTGTGTGAGGGTTAGCGGTCTTCCTCTAGACCTAGACTTTGCCCGTAGCCACGGGTTGGGAATTCCCTTTCAATCAAAGGGCAGCACTGGGTGTACTACCAGTACTACTTACCCGACATTGCAATATGCCCATTACGTATTTTCATACATTAAAGCATTCATTCATTTAGTCCTTTCTTTCGTTTCATTCTTTCATTCATCAGTCTGTTCATTCATAAATGTCATTAAAAAGCATGAGCTTAAACATCATCTTTCAAGGCATCATTTAAAACGTCAATTCATGGCATCCTTTAAAGCATTAGTTCATAGGAACATTTAACGCACTTTCTTCGCGTCATATCAGTCATGGCATCATTTAAAACATTAATTCATAGGAACATTTTAAAACACTTTCTTCACGTTGTTTAAAGCATCGCTTAAGCATAAGACATAAGTCTCTTTTCTAGAAAATAAAGATAATAGATGCTACTTATAGTCATCCATCACAAGCATACACTTATACTTCGGGTGCATAAAAAGGGGCTACCAAGAGTGCCATTACATACATATACCTTTAAACATTATACTTAGCATAATTTTGTAAAATATCATTCATGTCATTTTATAAGGCATCATAAAGGAAAAGTATTTCATTTCCATTTCATATCTTTTCAAAAAACTAAAGAAGGGTATGAACATAATACTTACAATACATACTACATATTACCTTTCATTCACATGCATACTCTAATGCATAAAATGGAGCTGCCAAGAAAGTCTTGTACATACTATATTTATTTACTCTTTTCTTTAGAAGAACATTTGCAATAAGAGAAAGAGACATTCTTTCATAAAGAGAACTTGGTGTAAAAAGCATGGTCATAGCTACTTACCTCAATACACCTCGTTACTTCCAACTTCACAATAGGTCCTATTCCAATAAATAATAAGTGTGTTAATACTTATTCAATATCCTTTCTGCCTCCCTTTAAACGAGAAAGCCATGACATTAACTGTAATTGTGACATCCCGTTTTTACATGTATTTTCACTTGAGGAATATTTTAATTTAATTAAAATAATAGTTCTTTTATTTTAAATTATCGGATTTTAATCGCTGTTGAGTTTAAATTGCTGTTTAATTTATTTTAGCTTGTTTTTGGATTTAAAATTAAATATTTATTTATTATATATTAGCTTTACGTTGTGTTTAATATATTTAATTTGTTTTTAATTTATTTGATGTGGTGTTTAATTTATTTTAATCGTTTTACGGTTTTTAAAATCGTTTTCGGCGGATCTGTTTTTGGACTCCGGAAATTAGGACTGGACCTTATTTTCTTTCTCCATCTTTTCTTTTTCCCTTTTTCTTTTTCTTTCTTTTTCTTTTTTCTTCTTTTCTTCTTTTTTTTCTTCTTCTTTTCCTCCTCTCCCCGTGCGTGCGCAGCTCTCCTTTCTCTTTTCCCCTTACCGACGCTGCTCCTTCGGCCGGCCGTTTCTCCGCCGTCTGGTGGAGGTGTCGTACACCACCCCCGCCATTCTCTTTCCCTCCCACCAGAGATCATCCCCACCAATTTTCAGAGCCATCGGACCAGCTGTTAGCCGCCACGAGCCCCTGGAAGTTGCTGCCCCTGCCCTGTTTTCTCCCCTGTCACCAGATTCTTTCTCCGCCCAGAACTGCCGCTCGCCGGCGGCGTGGCCTACACCACCCACCCAGTTTTCTTCCCCTCTCACCGGTGAACATCCCCACCAAGTTTCACCTCCATCCGAGCCACCGTTAGCCACCACGAGCTCCTCCAAGCCACACGGTTTTTCACCGTTTCCGGCGCCGTCGCACCACCTCCGGCCACCATCTCTTCACAGCTTCTTCCCCTACCTCTTGCCGTCCTAACCCACCTAATTTCGGCCCCGATCCGTTGCCGGAGCAGCTCGCACGAGCTCAACTCCGATCAGCCCCTTTTTGCACTTCCACCGCCGTTTCCACCGCCACCCACGGCCAAAGCTCACTTCCTTTAGCTTCATAAATATCTCAAGGCCATTCCCTATCAATTTCGTGCCTTGGTTTGTCCCCGTTCGAAAGTGGGTAATTTATTACCCACGGCCACAGTGTAAAATACACTGTTACGTTGCTTTTCCTCCGCCGTTTGCAACGCCGCGAGCTTTCGAAAAATACCGTATAGCGCTGTAAGTATTTTCCAAACTCTACTTTTAGATTTAAATATATTTTGCTCTTACAATTAATTATTGGACTGGTTGGTTGATTCCGGACTGAGTCCGAGGAGTTCGGGGGTCGGATGGATTGAGGACGGAGTTGTTTGGTTGATGTTGATATTTGTTTGAGATAATTGTGCCTTGATGTTTGCATTGTATAGTTTTCACATTTTCATGCTTAAAAAGGGAAAACCGGGTTTTCGTGTAATTGCATGCATGTACATGTGTTTGTGAATGAAAACTGGGCATGTAAGCGAGAACTGATTTATGGTATATGTGAACGATTGGTTTGACTGGTTTGAGTCAAAGGCACGTGTAGGGATGGTGGTAGAGTCCTGCTTGCGATTCCCGCCTACGGTGCACAACGCGTAGGGATGGTGGTAGAGTCCCGCCTGCGATTCCCGCCTACAGTGCTCTGATGTTGGTTAATGGGCCATTTTCTAGGAAAATGGCGAGACTGGTTTTTGGGCCTTTATCTGGAATAATGGCAAGAATATGATTAAAGGAAATGCTTTTGGGCCAAATGGGATTTTGGTGTGCGTGGAAAATGTTGTTTTATGGGACATGTGCGTTGTTTTCTTTCATGCATATTGCTCGAGTTATAATATGTTTTTATCTAGTGGTATTTGGATTTTACTTACCTGCGGCACCATTTTTGGTACCGTAGATTTTGGTGCAGAGATCGAGGAGGAGAAGGCTGAGCCCAAGGATGCGGCTCCACCGGAGTTTTGAGTTGGAGTCTATGCTTTGGAGTTGGCTTTGAAACAATATTTGTAGTTGTTATATTTTATTATGTATGATTTGAATAGTTTTGTAGTAAGTTATGAAAAATTTTGATACTTAGTTATATGTCTTTGCTATCCGTCGCATGTCTCTTCGTGCACTTCTGTTGCTTACACACACTTGGCACTCGTCGTTAGGATGGGGACCCGTGTTGTCACCATCCGGACGTCTCGATTTCCCCATGTCCGTGCGTGGGGATTTGGGGGCGTCGCAATAACGGCTAGCTAGAAATTCAATAGTGAAATTTCTATAAACTGTAGGAACCTCATGAAAACCCGTAAGTTTTCATGAATCGACTAATCTCATAGGTTTTAGTTTGTCAGCATAGTTAGTGTTATCACTCACTATGGTGCCAGAAGTGTGATTTTATTTATTTGAGATAGTTAGAGGTGTCAGAATACATTATGGTCTGCGTCATTAGACTCAGTTGATTATTTAGGATTTTATGGCGCAATAATCTCAATTTCAATTTTCGGACGATAAGCTTGTTTGAAAATGCATTTTACTTTTTTTGAGGCATTTCAGAGTTGAATTTTGATTAAAAAAAATTGCACAGTTAGGTTTGTATGAATATTTAAGATTTTTCAGTGCAAAGTTTATTTTTCACATTCCTAGAGTAAATAGTAACTTCAATAGTAACACCTAGCGCAGTATTTTTTAAAATCACAGAGTAGAATATCTAAATTAGGTTAGAGAAGTTTTATTTGGACACTTGTCAAGATCATAGCCACACTTAATGGATAGTATTATACACTTGGTGTGACACCACCAAATTCTGCTTGGGATTGAACGGACATCTGAAGCGTCGGGACATGCAACACAAGGTTACCTGCCCCCGTTCATGACATATAAGATGCAATGTTCCTAACATACATCTAGTATTATGCAATATTCGCAGTGGATAATTTTTTTTTTATTTTTATTTTTAGCAATACTATGCACCAAACTAAAAATATCCCAAATACTTGAAACATATTTCATACATAAAGGCATACTAAAAAGCCATGATCACCACACTAGTCCAAAATGGTTGTGATCAAAAGAATACTTGAGATACAACTCCAAAAGTACAAGTAGTAACCTAAGTTAAATACTATGTCATCACCAACATCGCACCGTGGCCTAGTCGGCCGTATTCAGTTGGTCAGATTCCAATTCTCCTTCGGGTCCTGTAACAAGATCTACCATTCGGGGGGAATGGTAGTTGGGACTACCACAGTGAGATTTGATTACAAATCTCAGTAAGTTAACATAAAACTCACACACAGGTTAAAGATGCATGCATGGCAGTAAAAGCATAAATGCATAAGTAAAGTCGTACATAAGCATAGCATAACTTGACATATAACATGACATAACCAGAACTTAAACGTGAACTGAACTTGACTTAACATGACATGAACTTGAGTTTAAAACATAACATGGACTTGAAATGTAGCATGAACGTAAACATGCATAACATAAATATGAACTTGAAAATAACATAAACTTGAACATATCATGACATAAACGTGAACTTGAGACATACTGTAAACGTGAACTTAACATGATGTGAACATGAACTTGGAACATAACTTGATCATGAACATAACATGTACGTGTACATAACAAAACATGAACTTGATCTGAAACTTGACTTATCATGCACTTGATCTGAAACTTGACTTAATACGTACTCCACAGTTGTTGTGGCCCCACGTATTCTACGTGTCACAATTGCTGTGTCTCACGTAGTGTATGCTCCACAGTTGTTGTGGCCCCATACTTCATGCTCCACAGTTGTTGTGGCCCCATGAATACACGTAACATAAAATATAATACGTACTCCACAGTTGTTGTGGCCCCACGTATACACGTAACATAAAATATAATACGTACTCCACAGTTGTTGTGGCCCCACGTATACACGTAACATAAAATATAATACGTACTCCACAGTTGTTGTGGCCCCACGTATACACGTAACATAAAATATAATACGTACTCCACAGTTGTTGTGGCCCCACGTATACACGTAACATAAAATATAATACGTACTCCACAGTTGTTGTGGCCCCACGTATACACGTAACATAAAATATAATACGTACTCCACAGTTGTTGTGGCCCCACGTATACACGTAACATAAAATATAATACGTACTCCACAGTTGTTGTGGCCCCACGTATACACGTAACATAAAATATAATACGTACTCCACAGTTGTTGTGGCCCCACGTATACACGTAACATAAAATATAATACGTACTCCACAGTTGTTGTGGCCCCACGTATACACGTAACATAAAAAATAATACGTACTCCACAGTTGTTGTGGCCCCACGTATACACGTAACATAAAAATATAATACGTACTCCACAGTTGTTGTGGCCCCACGTATATACGTAACATTAAATATAATACGTACTCCACAGTTGTTGTGGCCCCACGTATTCACGTAACATAAAATATAATACGTACTCCACAGTTGTTGTGGCCCCACGTATTATACGTAACATAACATGTCTTATCTTTCTTAATGCATGAGATATTAATTAATATCATATACTTTTCTAACATGGCGTATACTTGTAAATGGCACAATATGATTTAATCATAACATTTCATGGCATACTTAACATGGCATACTTATAACATACATCATTGTATGACAGAAAAGATTATGTAACAGATAATTATTCATGAGAGATTAAATCATACGTAGCAGATAAACATGTAATGACATAGCATGACATGGCATATACGATAACATACATACATAAATTGTAGTTCTCTTACCCATCACACATACACAATAAACTGATAGTAAGTTAGAGGCTAACTTACCTCGATCGTCGCGTTCTATGAGAATAGAGCGCGAGACACGAGGAACTGCACAACAGCTGGAAGAGGAACACTCAAGTCCTTAAGATTTTCACTTCTGAACTCAATTGCCATATTGTAAGCACTTGCAACACCACGGCCAACTTGAGGTTTCACTATACTCGGAAGAGATAAATTGACTTCAGAAAGCCTTTGCACTAAAACAAGTTCATTAAAATTATCAATAACAACCAAACAAACAACTCATTTCTCAATCCATATACTCTTAGCCATAGTCAACCACAAGATGACACCAGTCATCCCGGACTATAATCCATATCATCACTGCTTCGGGACACTGTCATACAGTTTCCCAACATTACACCATACGCTCCACACTTCTCTGCTACGCCATCCAACCCTTCGTGACACGCCATCCGGTGTATCACGACTTAGTACAGAGTACACTCACGTGAACTCTCTTCCATTCACACTACAAAACCCATCACTGCGATACACGTCTCACGGTGCATCGCTACGCGACACGGAGTACGCGCTACGCGTACTTCCTTCGCTACAACACTCATCAACACGATGCACATCACACGATGCATCGCCATACCACACGGAGTACACTACATGCGTACTCCCTTCCTTCTACGACCCACATCACTACAGCGCACGTCGCGCGGCGCGTCGCTGCATTACACAGAATACGCTACACGCGTATTCTCTTCACACAACCCGCCGTATCACATCTACGGCATCCATCTCACGCCTATACTTCACAGCACAGTCCACAAAACTACAAAATCAAGCCTAACACTTCACAACCACACTTCGTTTCACAACTACGCAGCGAACTCCACAAACACTAACTACACAGTCTACAGCCAACCAAATCAACTATGTTAAACATAAATAACTAAAGATAGAGGGTTATACCATCGACGGGATAACCCGTGCGTCGCTCGCTGCTCGTCACGAACATGCGTCGGAGGAGCGTACGTGGCGGTACGGTGTCTGTCCACCACATAAAGTGGTAGTTTGGGCTTGAGAAAGGCTAGGCGTGGTCTTGGAAGACTCACGGTCGCCTCGTGGTGGTCAAAGGTGGCGGAGCACGGCGGCATCACGCCGTGAACAGTAACTCCGAACGGTGAGCGGAGGAGACGCGAGGTAGCGAAAAGCCATAGAACTTCATGGAAAGCTAGGGAAAGGTAGAGGAACATGTGGTGGAGCTGTGGTGGCGAGGTGGTGGTCGGACGGTGGCTAACGGCGGCGGATCGGCCGTTTGAAACCATTTTTGGCCTTGGAGAGTGCGGGAGAGTGTGAGCTCTACGAAGCTCCGTTGGCCATGAAATTTCTTGGAGAGGTTCATGAGGATGAGAGGAACAAGATGGTGGTGGTGAAACACCACGGGTGGCCGTGTACGGCGGCGCACGGTGGTGCAACCGAACGGGTGTTTTGAGAAACCCATATGAGAAAGAGTGAGAGTTAGGGAAAAAGAAAGACATGGGGAGGAAGCCCTTGATGTGGTGAATCCAATGGTGGTGCTTGGTGGCTGATTTGGCCGTGTATGGTGGTCCAAAATGGTGAAAAGCCTTAAAAACCCATTTGTTTGGAGGCGAGAGTGGTGGCTAACGGTGGCTCGGATGGAGGTGAAACTTGGAGGGGATGTTCACCGGTGAGAGGGGAAGAAATCTGGGTGGGTGGTGTAGTCCACGCCGCCGGCGAGCGGCGGTTCTGGGCGGAGAAAGAAATCGGCAACAGGGGAGAAAACAGGGCAGGGGCAGCAACTTCCGGGGGCTCGTGGCGGCTAACGGCTGGTCCGATGGCTCTGAAAATTGGAGGGGATGAACTTTGGTGGGATTGGAAGAGAATGGCGGGGGTGGTGTACGACACCTCCACCGGACGGCGGAGAAACGGGCGGTCAAAGGGGCGGCGACGGTAAGGAGAAATGGGGAAGGGAAGAGCATGGGGAGAGAGAGAAAGAGAGGAAAGAGAGAGAAGAAAAAGGAAAAAGGAAAAAGTGAAGGGAAAATGGTAGGGGCCTAGGTAATTAACTTCAATCCTACGCTTCGGGATCCTCAAATAATCCAACGATGAGTTAAAACACTGATTTGAAAACGCGTAAGTGTTTTATTTTAAATAAAACACTTTAATAAAACACTAAGAGGAATTAAGGTAGAATATTATTTTATAAACTAAAGTTTATAAAATAATATTTCTTCATCATTATATAAAATGATAAAGTATCATTAATTAATCAAAGTGCATAAAATCATTTAAATTACTAAAACACTCAAATAGAACAATGAGAGGAAATAAGATAGAATATTATTTTATAAACTAAAGTTTATAAAATAATATTTCTTCATCATTATATAAAATGATAAAGTATCGTTAAATCACTCAGAGAGGATAAAACCATTTAATTTAAATAAGAGTTTTCAACATAAAGTTAAACCTCTTAATATCTTAAAACAACTAAAATATTTAATCTAAGTAATTATCCACAATTATAATATTTTCAGAGCCCATTAAAATATTATAATTGTGCTACATTAAAAACAAGCTTATCTGATAATACTGGAAATATCTCCTATAGATATTTCCATGATATTTAACATATCCATAATCTTTAAAATATCTATCTTACTTCGAAACCCGGTGGATAACTTTCAGAACACGCCATCGAGGTACAACACTTAGGATAATTCTGTTCATGATCTTTCAGTTGTCGGGTGAAGAACAAAATAATGTGATTTACGAGAAAAGATAAATTATGCACCTGATTTCGGGTGAGGGTAGAGACGAGAGAGATGGTGATTGCTGTCGGGAAAGAATCCAAAACTGATTGCCGTGCTGTCTAATATGTGCGAAATAAAAGGAAAGAGAAGGGTGAGGAGATAAGGCTAGATTTTAGCGGGCTGTTACACTTGGCACAAGAGGAATCATTAGATGGATTTATGAAAGAAATTAAGGTGTGAGATCTTGCCACCTAAGCAAAAACCTATTATTTTATTTGATCAACCAAATTGAGCTAGATCAAAGAGTGTTTAAACTCTAGGGAAACCCTAAATGGTTGGAATCTAATTGAAACCCCAAAATCTTGGATAAAACTGAAACCTTAAACGGTTTTCCCAAACCTTAAAGTTGGCATTCAAACCCTTTCTGATCCAATTTCTAGCATTATGTTAATCACTTGATTAAATCACTTCTACATGCTATTAATTCACCAAATTCTTGTTATGACATCATTATCCAACCTTTTAAAACTTGAAAAATTGATTGGGCCAAGAAAAATTGGATTTGCGCTTGATAGCATCCCAAACCCTAACCAAACCCCCTTTAAACCCCAAGTTGAAGCCCACGAAAGCCCATGAATTTGGCCACCTTGGCAAATCTTCTTGAAGAAGCTTCCTCCCCCACATGGTAGGCCATCCACTACCCTTGGCTGCACCCAATAGTGTCTTGATGTAAAGGAGAAATCCATCTCATCACCCTTCATACCTCACAGCTCTAGGAGGCAGTCCTTGCCCCCCACTATTCTCCACGTTATGTGACATAGCCACCTCTAATCAAAGGTCATTCAAACCCATACCTCCCCCCTCCAAAATTCTAAAGTTGTGCAAGACACATTTCATTCCCTTTCATCATTTATTCACCCCATTTTTAGAGAGAAACCTAAAAGAGCTCTCTCGGACAGATTTCTGGGTCATTTTACGTGGAGATTTTTGGCCCCTTGTAGGTATTTTTACACAATGACTCCTTCATAAAAGTTTTTTGTTTTTATTTTTTATCTTTGTGTGTAGTTTTGTTAGATATCTTATTGTCTCATTTAATGGTCATTGGTTTGGTCAAACATATTTTTAACCATGGAAAGGTCATTCCGGGAGTGAAATTGGAGAGTATGTTATGTTTTGAAAATTTTGATCAAGCTAATGGCCATCTCTTGGTCCAAAAATTTTATGGAGTGTTTTTAGCATGTGTTTATGAGTGTTCATTGAGGTTTTGTTGCATGAATAAAGCTTTTGATGATATATTTTCTTTGATCTAGAAACTTGAAAACTGGTAGTGGAAAAACTGTTTTTATTTTGTGAAAGTTTGAATATTTCGTGGTTTGATTTTAATCTAAAGGTTTTGATTTTTTTATATAATGATACTAAGTCTCTTATTTACATGTCAGGATGTTGTTGTGAATATATTTAGTATTAGTTTCAAAGACATGACTTTTCTATGCAAGAGGATTTCGGTTAGGCTTAAGATTTGATGTTTTTGGGTTAGATCTATGTTTTATTGATTTTTAGCCATGTGATTTTAAGTTTGATGTTTAATATCTTTAGGACACATTTTTAAACCATGTGATGTTTTAGCTTAAGATCTCATTTTTAACCCAAGAGATCGACTGAAGTTAGTAAAGAAAAAGTTTCTGTTTTTGGACTAAGTGTAAAACCAAAAACTCCAAGTGTTATTTTGTGATTTATGGTAACTTTTGTTTGATGATTTAAAGATTGGTTGATCTTAGGATGATTTTTTGAATATGTTAGAAGTAAGATTTGATTTTTTGGAATTCTTTGAGATGTGTTGATTTAGGGTCAAAGCTTGTGATTCAAGGGTTTGCTATTTGTTAAAAAGTTTGGGTATTTTTACAAAAAGATTGGTGTTGATGATTATCTTTTTCTTAATGGACGTTTTAAGTATGTTTTTTTAACTTAGGATAGGAAGATTTTTGTTACAAAATTTTGGTCTAATCAGGAGTTTTGAAGTTGGAAGAAATTACAACAAAAATCAAGAAAAATAACCAAAGAATGTTTTGGCCATAGTAAGTTTCCCATAGTTGTGTATTGTTTTAAAATTTTCTGAGTTGATATTTGAGTTTAGGACAAAATTCATATGAGGAATGTAAATTTTGGTAATTATTGGAGTTAGGACGTGAAATCGTTACGTTAGGGGTAAAATGGTAATTTTACCATAAGTTGTCTCTTTTATATTTTTGTAATTGTTAGTAATTAAATTTCTAACATTTAGAACACTCTTACATTTCCTCATATTTCGCATTTTATTCTCGTAGAATGCGACAATCGAGGTAAGTTAGTTCTTAACTTACTATCAGTTTACTATTTATGTGTGATGGGTAAGGGAACTAGAGTTTATATATGTATGTTACCATATATGTCATGACATGCCACTCCATTACATGTTTATCTGTTATGCATGATTTATTCTGTCATGAATATTTATCTGTTACACAATCTATTATGTCACGTATTGCTATATGTTATAAGTATGTCATATGTTACATATATGTCATATAATGTAATATTCACTGTTGCAAGTATGTCATATTAATTTTGATGTTTGTTACATGTTATGTCCTTTTAATTTTGTTGTTTGTTACATATTATGTCATATCTGAAATGTTGTCTATTACATGTTATGTCACGCTACAAAATGTTTCTATCTCAAGTAAGTCATGTCTTTCGAGTTACGTTCAAGTCATGTTGTGTTATGTCAGGACTTATGTCCCTTCGTATTCCACCCACATTTCATCTCGAATACAATATGTGTATCTCAGGTGACTCAGATTAGAATGTGCTTCCAAGTGCAGAAGTGTCAAGTTGTATCAAGGATAAGTCCAGGATCGTATTCCACAGGGACAATGGGTTATCAAAGCGTATAAAAGATCTGTAAGGAACAAATGAATCGAGCATGTGAGATGAAAATAAAATTAAAATGCTATGCCAAAAAAAAAATAATTGAAATTGAATTTAGAGTTTCTAAAAAAAACAAAGTAACAAACACTTGGGTTGGGTTTGAGATTCTTTTTATCTCGGATTCTAGATAATTTCTCGATTAACAATCCAGTCAAGGAATTGATATTCGGAACATAAAAATTAAGCTCAAGTATTTGCAATATTTTCTCAAGAAATTCTCTAATTTACTAGCCAAATTTATATTCATAAACAATCGAAAGAGACCTTGATAAATTCAAGCTTTTGTTGTGCCTTACGTCAACAACAAAACAAGAGCAAGAGCCGCAATCTATTTTCCATTTGAATCCGACTAGTAATTTAGTGAAATCAACATTAAACAATAATATATTGCATCAAACTAGAATCTAAAATAAATTAAATCTCATTCCACAACCCAAGCTTTAGTAATTAGTTACACATGATATTTTTAGTAACAAAAATAAATCTAAGTGGAATCATATCAAAAACTAAGAAAATATAAATAAATGAACCATATCCTAATGGCTTAGGAAGAAATTTGAATTAAATGAGAAAAGGGACAAGCCAGGGATAAAAAAAAAAAAAAAAAAAAAACAAAAACAAAAATTACATTTGTGTACTGGAAAAGGCTGCCTATTACCGGGGTCCTTACAAAAGAAGTAGGCGCCTTTCAAAGTGTAATAGCGTGAAAGCCGCCACTACAATGGTTTTGAATTAGAGTAAGACCATGTGGTTTTCTCAGATTAGTTGTTGTGATTGAAATTATTAATGCCTCTTGGTAGTCAATCTTGGAATTCTAACCCCATTTCCATGCACTTAAAAGAAAGCAAGCTTTGTTACATGTAATTCCCTTGGTTGATTAACTAAATTGTGTATAAATCTCTCAGTTGATACAAAATTCAGATTAATCTATCTCCAGTGTTCTTAAACTCAACAAATCTATTTCATGGCATTGATTCTCAGATTTTCTCAAGTTGGTAATTTCACCTTTGCATGAATTCATTCGCTTTATTTGCTAGAGTCTAGCAAAAAGCTAGTTGGGGGGTGTGATAAAAGGTTAGAATTGCATAATAAAGTTGTTTAAATGGGTGATTTATTTTATCAAATAAAGATTGAACACTTAATTATGCATCAAATTCTAATATTGAATGCAAATTAATTGATGTCAATATTTTATATACATAAAGTTCTATATTTGCCTTTGAAAGAAATACATTTTTTATGTACTGCAGGGCATTTATGAAAATACTAAAAGAGAATGGAACTCACGGCTGGAACTCAAGGGAGCAAGCAGAAAATCAGCACATGCAGAAAGATAGAAATGCAACCCACTCCACCATTCTTCAAAGTTAGGCCACCCACTCCCAAGTTAGGCCACCCACTCCACCATTCTTCAAAGTTTGGCCACCCACTCTTGAGAAATGGTAGGATGCTTTCTCCTATAAATAGGAGAGAGCTCAGAAGAGAAAGGGCATCAAGGCAGTGGAGACGAAGGAGGGGAGTTATTTTGCAAGTTATTTCCTTTGTATTTTGCAAGTTATTTCCTTTGTATTTTGCAAGTTATTTACGGGGTTAATTTTTAAGTTATTAGTTTTGGAGTTTTGAGTTTTCATTACTTTGTTATAAGTTTCAGTTTTCATTACCTTGTTATAAGTTCGTTTTATTCTATAAGTTTCTTTTTATTACTTTTAGTTTCATTATATTTGTTATAGTTTGGAGTTTCAATTTTATTACCTTGTTATAGTTTCAAGTTTATTACCTTGTTATAGTTTCAAGTTTATTACCTAGTGTTGGTTTCAATTTTATTACTTTAATTTAGTTTGTCTTATTTCTTCGAGTTGATATTATAGACTTTTTATTTTTTATTTCATTCTAAAGNAATTGAATTTGAACTAAATTCTGACAATCAAAGTGATTTTATCGCGAATATCTTAGACATAACTGACTTGACATGACTTGAAAGGTTGTTCCCGAGATACACAAATTGTATTCGAGATGAAACGTGGGTGGAATATGAAGGGACAGAAGTCCTGACATAACACAACATGACTTGAACGTAACTCGAAAGACATGGCTTACTTGAGATAGAAACATTTCGTAGCGTGACATAACATGTAATAGACAACATTTCATACATGACATAACATGTAACAAACAACAAAATTAACATGACATACTTGCAACAGTGAATATATATAACATATGACATACTTATAACATATAGGAATACGTGACATAATAGATTGTGTAACAGATAAATATTTATGACAGACTAAATTATGCATAATAGATAAACATGTAATGGCACGGCATGTCATGACATATATGATAACATACATATATAAACTCTAGTTCCCTTACCCATCACATATAAAGAGTAAACTGATAGTAAGTTAAGAACTCACTTATCTCGATTATCGCATTCTACGAGAATAAAGTGCGAAACATGAGAAAATGTAAGAGTGTTCTAAATGCCAGAAATTTAATTACTAACAATTACAAACATGTAAAAGAGGCAACTTATGATAAAATTACCATTTTACACCTAACATAAAGATTTCACGTCCTAACTCCAATAGTTACCAAAATTTACATTCCTCATATAAATTTTGTCCTAAACTCAAATATCAATTCAAAAAAATTTAAAATAATACACAACTATGGGAAACTTACTATGGCCGAAACATTCATAAGCTATTTTTCTTTGTCAGAATTTAGTTCAAATTCAATTATGCAGATACTCCTAAAGTAATCATTCTGATTATTAGGGTATTTCATTTAAAATACTCGTGATATAATCATTCTGATTGTCAGAGTATTATTAGGTATTCCTAGTGTAATCATTTTGATTGGTAGGGTACGTAATTTAAAATACTAATGACGGAATCATTTTGATTGTCTGAGTATCTCCGATGGAATGCATTATGTAGAATCATTCTAATTGTTCACTATTCGTGACAAAACCACTCACGAAATCATTTTGATTGTCAAAACTCAACTTGATCTGAAGTTCATGTTAAGTTAAGTTTCAGTTCAAGTTCACATTCATGTTATGTTCAAGTTCATATTCATGTTATATTCAAGTTCACATTAATGTCAAGTCTCAAGTTCACATCATGTTTTGTCACATCAAGTCAAGTCTTAGTTTCAAGCTCATGTCATGGCAGGTTTCAAGTTCAGTTCATGTTTTAGTTCAAGTTATATCAACTCATGCCATGTTATGTCAAGTTATGTTATGCCTATTATTGACTTTGATTGTGCATTCATGCCTTTCTGTCATGCATGCATAATTAATATGTGTCGAAGTTTACTGTTAACTTGCTGAGATTTTTAATCAAATCTCACCGTGGTAGTCCCAAGTCCCAATTACCATTTCCCCCTGAATAGTAGGCAATGTGTCAGGACCAAAGTAGGGAGTGGACAGTGGCATATTGGAGAAAGTTGACTAGATGCTGCAGATGCGACGCAGAGCTTATAGCCTCCATAGTTTAGTTTTTAGATTGTATTCTAGTATCGTTAGTCGAGTTATGTGAGTTACTTGATGAACTAGCCCAATAGTGTATTTTGGTAATGTAATTATGGAGCCTAGTCTCCGTTGTTATGAGATTATAGTCTTCTGAAACCCGTACTGTAATGGTGGATATTTATCTTGTCAAGTATGCATAGATTATTTTTTAACTATTTGGGATATCATAAATTTGGTGCATAGTATTGCTTAAGGAAAAAACAAATTATCCCCTATGAATAGTGCATAATGCTATATGTATGTTAGGAATACTGCATCTTATATGTCATGAACGGGGGTAGGTAACCTTGTGTTGCATGTCCCGACACTTCGGATGTCTGTCCAATCACAAGCTGAAATCTGGGAGCGTCACAAGGTGGTATCAGAGCAATACGTCTCTGGGTTATAAATCCAAATGTCCTTAGAAAATGCACCAAATATTAGGCTTGAAATTTTAGTCTTTGTTTGGCTTGAATTTCTTGAAGTATAAGAGATAGTATGTGGTTGTGATACATGTATTCATGTGTTTCAGAAAGTGACACATGACTCGTGGTAGGATACATCGAAACCTTGAGGGAATCAATCAAGTGAATCAGAAACCCAAAGTGGATGGAGGGCAAGGGCTTACTGAGGCTATACGTCTACTGACTGACATGCTTAGACATTAACAACAGTAGCAAGTGCAGGCACCTCAACCTAAAGTTAGGGGTTGTTCTTATGAGAAGTTTCTGATCCACAGATACCCAAACTTTTTCTGGTAATGAAGGAACTTTGAGAGTTGAGAAATGGATTCTAGATCTCGAAAGGAAACATATGAGATCTATGGATGTACTGAGGACTAGAAGGTTCTATACGCCAGATATCTATTCCAAGGAGAAACTGGAATATGGTGGGACACCCGCAGGCAACTCCTAGTTAGGGAATTAGGAAATCTTGCTGTACTATCATGGAAGAGATTCAAGGAAGAGTTTGATTACAGATTCTTCCCATGTCAAACAACTGAAGGTACAGGAGTTCACAACTTTAACTCAAGGTAGTTTGACCGTAGAACAATACGCCATTAAGTTTATGGCGTTAGGAAGGCTTGCACCACACCTGATCCCTACTCAAAGGATGCAGGCACAGAAGTTTCAAGCAAGACTTCAACCTAGGATCCGTAGTCAACTAGCTTGCCTTAGAATATAGACTTATGAAGAATTTGTAAATGTGACCGCGATAGCAAAGGCAAAGCATAAGGGTTTGACTGCCCAAATCATCTTGGAAAGAAAGAGGACTTCACCCTATGCTACTGAAGAAATTTTGGAAAGGAAGAAGATGTTTACTGGATCAGATAAAGGAAAAGGCATAGAGACTGGAAGCTCAATGCCAACCACATATCCAATATGTGGGATGTGCGGAAAGAACCATGGAGGCAAGTGCAAGCTTACCCTTCGGACTTTGTTTTGGATGTGGCCAACCTGACCACTTGATCAAAAATTGTCCCAAGAGAAATCGAAGAAAGGGGACTGCTCCCAATGGAGATTTCAAACCAAAGCCACGGCCTCCAGTGCTAGCTCGAGTGTATACAGCAACTCGTGGAGAGGCAGATACTGATGCCCCAAGAACAAAAGAGCAAATGTCATTTCTGGTATTTTCTAAGACCTGTGTATTGTTAAGCTTAGTTAAGGTTAATTTGATTGCAATTGATTGTATTGTTGCATTATTGTTATTTTGGGGAATATCAAGTCATTGAGGTCTGTAACTTGTATGCTATTGATTCAAGCGAGTCCCTGCTTTTAGTGATTGTGGTATTGCACTAAAGTTCAACTTGGAAGCCTAATTGTTACCCAGGTGGTAAGAGTAACAATTATCATTATGAGTATTACTGTTCATACCAGTATAGGTAGAGAATGCCTTGTAGTAGTACGAGGAAGAATATTGAAGGTCATTGAATTGTCTTCCACATGTTTGGAGTTTGTTTTGATTATGAGGATGCAATGAATATGGGAAGTAAAATCTTGGTCTTCAGGATTTACGCTAACACTAGGAACATATCCTTCAATTTAGAGTTAGAATAAGTGGCAGCTCAAGATGGATAGAAGAGCTATGCCAATCAGAAGAGAGAAAGCCTTGAGTTTAGGTTAATAACTGATTGTTTATCAAGGTGTCACCTAGGAGGAGGAACGATTCGTTTGGATTATGAAGAGTAAGCTAGTCCTAGGCGGACAAGTTTCCCTGAGGAAACAGAGAAAATGAATTCAGTTGTGTATGGATTAAATTCCTCCGAATTGAATTGCGCAAATACTTGAAGTTTTAGATTTAACGAGAATGCCGATATGACTTGACCTACTTTGTGGAACGATTCCAGTACAAATTGATGATTTGAGCAGTAAAGAAATTAGTCTAGAATTTGTTAAGTTTAGGCAATAACCTTTGTGATCGTTATAGATAAGATTAGTATGGACTACGAGAGGAAGGCGCTAGCTCATAAAACATGTAATGACGTGGCATGACTTGACATATATGGTAAAATACATATATAAACTGTAGTTCCTTTACCCATCACACATACATAGTTAAATTAAACTGATTATTAGTTAGGAGCTACCTTATCTCGATTATCGCATTCGACGAGAATAAAGCGCAAAACATGAGAAATTGTAAGAGAGTATTCTAAATGTTAGAAATTTAATTACAAACAGTTACAAATGTGCAAAAGAGCCAACTTATGATAAAATTACAATTTTACCCTTTATATGTAGGAAAAAAAACCATTTTACCCCTAACATAAAGATTTCACATCCTAACTCCAAAAATTACCAAAATTTACATTGCTCATGTAAATTTTGTCTTAAACTCAAATATCATCTCAGAAAAATTTAAAACAATTCACAACTATGGGAAACTCCCTATGGCCAAAACATTCATAGGCCATTTCTCTCATTTTTGTTGCAATTTCTTCCAACTTCAAAACTCGTGCTTAAACCAAAATTTTGCAACAAAAATCCTCCTATCCTAAGTTAAAAAAAGATACTTAAAATGTCCATTAACAAAAAGCCAATCATCAACACCAAACTCTTTAACAAATAGCAAACCCTTAAATCACAAGTTTTGACCCTAAATCAAAACATCTTCAAGAATTCCAAAAAATCAAATCTTACTTATAACATATTTGTCAAATCATCCTAAGATCAACCATTCTTTAAATCAACAAACAAAAGTCACCAAAAATCACAAAACAACAATTAGAGTTTTTGGTTTTACACTGAGTCCCATTCTTTAAATCATTCTTTAAATATTTTCAAAATAACATCCTAACATGCAAATAAGAGACTTAGTATCAGCATATAAAAATATAAAAGCCTTTAGAGTAAGATCAAACCATGAAATATTCAAATTTTCACAAAATAAAAACAGTTTTTCCACTCCCAGTTTTCAAGTTTCTAGATATAAGAAAATCTATCATCAAAAGCTTTATTCATGAAACAAAACCTCAATGAATACTCATAAACACATGCTAAAAACACTCCATAAATTTTTTGGACCAAGATATGTCCATTAGTTTAATCAAAATTTTCAAAACATAACATACTCTCTAGTTTCACTCCCAGAATGACCTTTCCATGGTTAAAAATACTTGTTACTGACCAAATGACCATTAAATGAGACGAATAAGATATCCATGGAAACTAATATGTTATGCATGATTTATTCTGTCATGAATATTTATTTGTTACATAATCTATTCTATCATGTATTGCTATATATTATAAGTATGCCATATATTTACATGTATATCATATCATGTAATATTCACTATTGCAAGTACGTCATGTTAATATTTTGTTTGTTACATATTATGTCATGTATGAAATGTTGTCTACTACATGTTATTTCATGCTATGAAATGTTTCTATCTCAAGTAAGTCATGTCTTTCAAGTTACGTTCAAGTCATCTTTTGTTACGTTAGGACTTCTGTCCTTTCGTATTCCAGTCATATTTCATCTCGAATATAGTTTGTGTATCTTGGGAACAACCTTTCAAGTCATGTCAAATTAGTTATGTTTATGATACTCACGATATAAGCATTATGATTGTCCGAACATCTCCATTCATAATTCATGCGAAATACTTCTTGACAAATTATTTTGATTGTTAGAATTTAGTTCAAGTTCAATTATGCAGACACGCTTAACGTAATCATTCTGATTGTTAGGGTATTTCATTTAAAATACTCGTGATGTAATCATTTTGATTGTCAGAGTATAACTAAGTATTCACACAGTGTAATCATTTTGATTGCTAGGGTACGTGATTTAAAAAACTCATGATAGAATCATTTTGATTGTCTGAGTATCTCCAATGGAATGCGTTGGGCAGAATAATTCTAATTGTTCACTATTCCTGAAAAAACCACTAGGGAAATCATTTTGATTGTCAAAACTCAGATCAAGTTCATGTTAAGTTAGGTTTCAGTTCAAGTTCACATTCAGGTTATATTCAAATTCACGTTCATGTTATGTTCAAGTTCATGTTAATGTCAAGCCTCAAGTTCACGTTCATGCTTTTTCACGTCAAGTTAAGTCTCAGTTTCAAGCTCATGTCATGGCAGGTTTCAAGTTCAGTTCACGTTTTAGTTCAAATTATGTCAGCTCATGCCATGTTATGTCAAGTTATATTATGCGTATTATTGACTTTGATTGTGTATTCATGCCTTTACTGCCATGCATGCATAATTAACCTGTGTCAAAGTTTACTGTTAATTTGCTGAGATTTATAATCAAATCTCACCGTGGTAGTTCTAACTACTATTCCCTCTAAATTGTAGGCAATGTGTCAGGACTAGAGCTGGGAGTGGACACTGGCAAATTGGAGGAGGTTGAATAGATGCCGCAGATGCTACAAGGAGCTTACAGCCTCTATAGTTAAGTTTTTGGATAGTATTTTAGCATCGTTAGTCGAGTAATGTGAGTTACTCGACGGATTAGCCCAATAGTATATTTTGGTAATGTAATTATGGAGCCTAGTGATGAGGTGTCAAAACTACATAATTAAGTTGCTAAAGTGACTAAATTGTTTAACCAAAATGAATTAAGCACTTAATTATGTGGTAGATTATGACACTTGAGTAAATTAATAAATTCTGATATTTTTGCACTTAAAAAGATTTATCATGTAGCTATTTTACATAAGAATTTATACCTCAATTTTACTCATTTGCATCTTACTTAAATGTTGCAGGGCACTACTAAAAAAAATACATGAGCTGCCTACACCTCACTTGAGAGAAATCTTGTAACAAAAGGGGTATTTTTGGAAATACCCAACTATACCCAAATAAATTGGTGGTAGAGCAAGATGCAGGGGCCGGACGTGGAGTAGGAAATTTTAGATAAACTATAAACTAGACTTGAATTGTTTTAACCTCCAATCATTATCTTTTTGAATGAGTAAATGATTGAGTAAAAAGGAATGTGAGGAATGTTCAATTCTAACTCATGAATGGGTGAAACCTGAAGCTTGGGTGTTTGATTTTTGCCCTTTTATTTTTGCCCTTTTAGAATCCCCTTTCGAAATCCCAAGTATTTTCAGTTTAGATTTTTGCCACTTTTATTTTTCTTGCACTTATTTACCTAGCATTTATTTCTTTACTCATTTCTTTTAATTTTACAAGCATTCCGAAAATTATTCCATTAAAAAAATAGAGAAAAGATCCAAAGCATTCTTCATTAATACACTCCACATCAGTACATAAATTCAATTTTCTTGTTTCTATTCTTAGTTGTGTAAGTAGTCCGTTTACAAACACGCTCCTCACACAAACACGACTCATTATATTCTTGCTCTTCATGAACATTGTTGTCCCTGCGGAAATGACCTTGGAACTCATCCATGTATTACTTTGATAGATTCTGCACTTGGAAGAAAATTGGTGTTTGTCAGAGCATTCTCTTTTTTCCGAGAGGACATTTGTAGTGTTGTGAACCTCTTCACAGCTTGGGTGGCACTTTTCTTATTTTTAATTTATTTTCTCTATTTTTCTTACATTTTACTTTATCTTCTATTTTGTTTGTATGATTGGTTGGACTAGGGATCAGACTTCTTGGTTGTTTAGGATAGAATCACTATCATTTTTTAACTCTGCATCTCTATCTCTTGAATCATCTTCTGACACTCATAGCACCATGGTTGAAAATGAGAATCATGATAGGGAAATGGTGAATCAAAACAGGACACTTAGAGATTATTTGTAACTTGTTAGAACTAGCACACCCTCATGCATAATTCAACCTTCGAATGTAAACAATTTTTAATTTCAAACTTGGAATGGTTCCATTGATTCCACATTTTCATGGCATGGAATCTGAGAACCCTTATTTGCATATCAAAGAGTTTGAAGATGTTTTTTCTACATTCATGTACTGGACCTGCACTGAGGAGGTTATTAGACTAAAGTTGTTTCCATTTTCTTTGAAAGATAGAGCTAAAACATGGTTGAATTCATTAAGACCTAGAACCATAGGCACATGGCAGGAAATGCAAACTGAATATTTGAAGAAATTTTTTCCAATACACAAGACAAATGCACTTAAAAGACAAATCATGAACTTTACCTAAAAAGATCGTTAAACTTTTTATCAAAGTTGGGAAAGGTTCAAAGATCTTTTAAATGCTTGTCCTCATCATGATTATGAAAATTGGCGATTGATAAGTTTTTTTTATGAAAGTTTGACACCTAAAATGCACCAATTTGTACAAACCATGTGTAATGGAGAATTTTTTGACAAAGAGCCTGAGAAGGCATTTGAATATTTTGATTACCTTGCTGAAAATGCTCAATCTTGGAATACAACTGATGTGCATGATCGGTCTAGGCAAGTTGAGTCTGGTCATGAAAAATATACCTTAAAGGAAGATGATGATTTGCATGCTAAATTAACCTTGCTGTCTAGAAAAATGGAAGCCATGAAATTAAAGAAAGTAAATGAAATGCAAGTTGTCCGTAAATTTTTTGAGAAGTGTGGCATATGTGAGGATCATGGGATTCAACTAATGAATTTACCACGATCCCTGCTTTGAAGGAAGTATTTTAGGCCAATCTAATGATGTAAACATGATACATAAACCATATTCTAGTCTTTACTCTAATTCTTACAATCCATGATGGAGGAGCCACCCAAATTTCAGTTGGAGGGGTGACCAGCATTTAGCTCCAGCAACCTTGGCTCCAGGGCCCTCTCAACTCTCAATTCAAGCACCTCCAATGCAAAAGAAGGAACTTGAGGAGACGGTACAATAGCTGTCAAACACCTTGCAGCTGTTTATGCAAGGTTAGGCAACAATCAACAATCAAAATTCTCAAGCGGTAAACGACATCCGGAGCACACTTACAAAGATGACTGCTGCCTTGAGTTCCCAAGATAAAGAAAATTTTCTTGCATAACCTCAACCCAATCCACAAAGTCGGCCAATTCAAGGAGCAGTTGAGAGTTCAAATTTAAGGCAAGTGAAGGCAGTCACTACTTTGAGAAATGGTAGGGTGGTGAACATTCCAGCTCAAGGTTCAGACAAGGCTGGTAAGGTCTCTAAACCTGTACAAATTGAGGCTGAAAAGAATAAGGTTAAACAAGCTGAACTGAAAAGCTTACATGTCCTATACCGGCTCCTTTTCCTCAAAGATTGGCTCCCCTGCACAAAGATAAACACCAATCTGAAATTTTAGAAATATTCAAGTAAGTCAGGATTAACATTCCATTATTGGATGCTATTCAACAAATTCTTACCTATGCTAAGTTTCTAACAGATTTGTGTACTGTTAAAAGAAAATTAAATGTGCAAAAGAAAGCCTTTCTTACTGAGTAGGTCAGTGCCATAATTTAGAGTAATACCCCACCAAAATATAAAGATCTTGGTTCACCTACAATTGCTTGTGTTATAGGAAGTTCAAAAATTGGTCAAACTTTGTTAGATCTTGGTTCAAGTGTGAATTTGTTGCCTTATAATGTGTATGAGTAACTTGGTTTGGGGGAATTAAAACCAACTCCAATCATTTTACAACTAGCTGACAGATCAATTAAAATGCCAAGGGGGGTTGTTGCGGATGTCTTAGTTCAAGTGGATAAATTTTTTTACCACGTAGATTTTGTTGTGTTGGATGTTCACTTGACACCAAAGTCTTCTTTTCAAGCACCTGTGATTCTTGGGAGATCCTTTCTTGCTACTTCAAATGTATTGATGAACTGTAGGAGTGGTGTCTTAAAGCTGAGTTTTGGGAACATGACCCTTGAACTGAATATTTTTAATATTTGTAGGAAACCTCAAGATTTGGAAGATGTACAAGAGGTCAATTTGCTAGAAAGCATCCTTGAGGAAGAGACTTATTTGGCATACCAGCCCACTAACTAGCTGTTTGAATTAGAAAATATTTGTGACCTCATCATTGATGACACCCTCATTGATGCTTCTCCTGTTTTTTATGCACAAAATAAATTTGAAGCTAAATGGAGGCTTAAAATTGAGTAGCTTCCACCATTGGCAGCAAGTTTGAAGCCTTCAACAAATGAAATCCCAACACTGGAGCTAAAACCATTGCCGACTGACCTGAAGTATGCATTCCTGGGCCCGAGCAGCACCTTCTCAGTAGTGATTTCAGCCCAGCTCACTCACAACCAAGAAGATAAATTATGGAAGTCTTGAGGCAACACAAAAGTGCTATTGGATGGACAATTGCGGATATGAAAGGTATAAATCCTCTTGTGTGCACTCATAGGATTTATTTAGAAGAAAATGCAAAAGTCTCTAGGGAGATGCAAAGGAGACTAAATCCTACCATGAAAGAAGTAGTACAAACAGAAGTTTTGAAACTACTTGATGTAGGAATTATCTACCCTATTGCGGACAGCAAGTGGGTAAGCCCCATTCATGTAGTTACAAAACAATATGGGCTTACCATTGTGAAAAATGAGCAAAATGAACTGATCCCTACTAGGTTTCTACTGGTTGGTGAATGTGCATAGATTATAGGAAGTTAAATGCCGGCACTAGGAAAGACCATTTTCCTTTGCCCTTTCTTGATCAAGTTTTAAAAAAGGTTGTTGGCCATGATTTTTATTGCTTTCTTGATGGATTTTCTGGTTACTACCAAATAGAAATAGCACCTGAGGATCAAGAGAAAATCACATTCACTTGCCCGTTTGGCACTTTTGCATTTAGAAGAATGCCTTTTGGACTATGTAATGCACCAGCTACTTTCCAAAGATGTATGCTTAGTATTTTCAGTGACATGATTGAAAATAATTTGGAGGTATTCATAGATGATTTTTAAGTGTATGGTAGTTCTTTTGATGCATGTTTGACTAACTTACAAGCTGTTTTAGCCAGGTGTGAAGAGAAGCAATTGCTTCTCAATTGGAAAAAGTGTCACTTCATGGTTCAATAAGGCATGGTTCTTGGTCACATAGTCTCATCCCGAGGTATTGAGGTTGATAAAGCTAAGATCGAGCTTATCTCCAAGCTTCCTATACCCAAGACGGTAAAGGAAATCAAATCTTTTCTTAGGCATGCTAGGTTTTATAGAAGGTTCATTCAAAATTTTAGTTCTATCTCTAAGTGCTTTTGAATGGACTCCTTCTTGTCAAAATGCTATTGATAAGCTGAAAATCTTACTTACTACAGCCCCTATCATGCAGCCCCCTATTTGGTCTATTCCCTTTGAGATAATGTGTGATGCTCGCGATGTAGCCATAGGAACTATACTTGGACATCGTAGAAATAAGTTCCCACATGTCATTTCTTATACAAGAAGAATTCTTAATGGAGCCCAAAAAAATTATTCTACCACAAAAAAAGAGTTACTTGCTGTAGTTTTTGCATTAGACAAGTTTCGAACGTATATTCTTGGTTCTCCTGTGGTTGTTTTCATTGACCATGCAGCGTTAAAGTATCTATTGTCGAAGAAGGATGCCAAACCATGATTGATCCGATGGATTCTTCTTCTCCAAGTATTTGACCTTATCACAAGGAAAAAAAGGGTGCTGAAAACGTAGTTGCTAACCACTTGTCTCGGCTTACATTTGCTGAAAATGAGCACACTTTTCCTATCCTTGACTCTTTTCCTGATGATCAATTAATGTTAGTTGAAAACTTGCCTTGGTTTGCTAACGTAGTTACTTTTTTGGTGATGGGACAAACTCCACCACATTGGAGTGCTCACGACATATGAAAATTCAAGCATGAGGTAAAGTCATTCTTCTATGATGATCCTTATTTGTTTAAGTATTGTTCTGACCAAATCATAAGGAAATGTGTGCCTAATAATGAAATACAAGCTATTATTTCCTTTTGTCATATTGAGGCATGTGGGGGATATTTTTCTGCACATAAAACTGTTGCAAAAATTTTACAAAGTGGATTTTATTGTCCTCATATGTTTAAATATGCATACAATTTTTGCAAGACTTGTGAGTCATGTCAAAAATTTGGCACAGTCACTAAGAGGAACATGATGCCTCTATAACCAATTTTGGTCATTGAGATTTTTGATTGTTGGGGGATTGATTTTATGGGGCCATTTCCATCTTCTTTTGGTTATTTGTATATCCTAATGGTGGTTGATTATGTTTCTAAGTGGGTTGAAGCCATTCCATGTAAAACAAATGACCATAAGGTAGTTCTTAAGTTATTGAAAGAAAATATTTTTGCTAGATTTGGCATGCCTAGAGCTATCATTAGTGATAATGGAACCCATTTTGGAACAAACCCTTTGCTGCCCTCATGAAAAAATATGGTATACACCATAAGGTTTCCACTCCATATCACCCTCAAACAAATGGGCAAGCTGAATTAGCTAATAGAGAGCTTAAGCACATCTTAGAAAAGACAGTCAACCCCAATAAAAAGGATTGATCTTTAAGGTTGATTGATGCACTTTGGGCTGACAGAACACCTTTTAAAACTTCTCTTAACTTGCCATCTTCCTGTTGAGCTTGAACATCAGGCATATTGGGCTGTTAAACAGTTCAATTTTTCTATTGACCATGTTGGTTCTATGAGAAAGTTTCAGATTTCAGAGTTGGATGAGCTTAGACGAGATGCATATGACAATTCCAAATTGTCAAAGGAGCGCATGAAGATGTTACATGACAAGCACATCCAAAGAAAGAATTTTGAGCCCAATGAACAAGTTTTACTTTATAATTCTCGCCTCCACCTATTTCTAGGCAAATTAAGATCGAGGTGGAGTGGTCCTTATTTAGTTAAGGCTATGTTTCCATATGGAATTGTTGAGATTACTAATCCTCAAAATGGAAACACTTTCAAAGTGAATGGCCAACGACTTATTTTTAGGGAACATTTTCACCTGAGGATACTTCCATTCCTTTGGAAGATCCTACTTATTCTCATGATCCTTAGCTCATTTCTGTTTTGCTTTAATTTCTTTTTCTTTTTCTGTTCTTGTTTATTTCACTTCTATGTTTTGTTCTTTCCTTTGTTTTCTTTTTCTCTTTTTTTTTTTTTTTTCATCCTATCTCTTCAGGTTACCACTGTTTTGTTTTGTTTTGTTTTTTTTTATTTCATTTTTACTTTCATGATCCACTCAGCCATCTCAGGTTCTTCCTTCGGCCCCATTCTCTTTCATGCCTTGTTTATTCATGATTTGTAGTGAGGACATTGCCCATTTTTAGCTGGGGGATAAGGAGAGTATTTTACCATTTAGTCTCTCAAGATTTATAATTGTGGGGTCTGAATTTTTTTTTCTGATAAGTTACTGATTTCACACTTCTCTACTTAAGATCAAATAGTTGCAGTCTTGGGTTACACTAATTCCCACTGGTTTAGGTTTAAGTTCAACACAGGACCTTATGATAATTCTTAGCAACTCAAACTTAGGCAATGTATTTCCAAAATATTGATTGATGACCCTAATAGACACAAGATAGATACTTTTGGTGTTTGATTGATGTCAATCAGTGGTTTTCATCTAAACAACTAGCAAGAACTACAATGAACCATATCTTAATTGCCTAGGAAAAGTGAATGAGAAACTCAGGAAAAAAAAAACTGGAGGTAAAAATACATGAGAAAAGGGATAGGCCAGAGATAAAAGAAAAATGGTGCAAGTACATTGGAAAATGCTGCCTATCACGGGGATCCATTAAAAAAAAGGAAAAAAAAGGTCTTTCAAAGTGTGATAGCGTGAAAGCCGTCAATGTAATGGTTTTGAATTGGAGTAGAGACCTTTTGGTTTTTCTTGAAAAAGTTGCTAGGCTAAAACTATTGTGAGAAATCTTGAAATCAACAAATGCCAATCTATTCACACACTTGATGCACTCAAAGATCTGCACCTTAGATACATTCCCCTTTTTTGAGTTCTTGAGAATTTTATAAGTCTTTGTGTTGAACTATAACCTGACCTAACTACATTCTAATGCCCAGGATTTCAATATGATTTGATCTTTTGTAGAGATTTTTAAGTTCAGTGGCTCACTCTTGGCTCCTTCATTTGTTATCACATTATTTACTAGAGACTAGCAATAAGCTAGTTGGGGATTTATGATGAGGTGTCAAAACTACATAATTAAGTTGCTAAAGTGACTAAATTGTTTAACCAAAATGAATTAAGCACTTAATTATGGAGTAGATTATGACACTGGAGTAAATTAATAAATTCTGATATTTTTGCACTTAAAAATATTTATAATGCAGCTGTTTTACATCATAATTAATATCCCAATTTTACTCATTTTGCATCTTACTTAAATGTTGCAAGGCACTACTAAAACAAATACATGAGCTGCCTACACCTCAATTGAGAGAGATCTTGCAACAAAAGGGGTATTTTTGGGAATACCAAACTATACACAAATAAATTGGTGGTAGAGCAAGATGCAGGGGCTGGATGTGGAGTATAGGGGTGAGTATCGGCCGGTCCGGACCGGCCATTTTTGGACCAAACTGGACCGGACCGAATGAGTCCGGTCCGGTCCCGGTCCAAATTTAGGGGGACCGACCAAGTTCGGTCCAGTCCCGGTCCAGGGGTTTTCTACACCGGACCGGACCGAATAAAAATTAAAAAAAATATATTTATATATATTATTTATATAATATTTGTATATAATTAATTATATATGGGATAAAAAAATATTAATAGTCTAATAAAAATATTAATAGTCTAATATAGATTGTAGTTATACTTATACTAATATAGTTATACTAAATCATTATAACTAATACTTCAACAATAGCTATAGTGACCTATAATAATAGTCTACTATTAATACTAATATACTATTATATAATTTATATACTTATACTAATCATTCTAATTAATACTATGTATAGCTATATAGTATATTTATCACTATAATTAATATAATTTAATTATCACTATACTTATATTTAATTAATATAAATTATAATTATCACTATACTATAATTTATATAGTTATACTAATCATTATAGTTAACACTTATATAATTATAGTAAAGCACTGATTCACCATAACTAATATTACTAATATATAGCTATATTAATGGTCTAATACTATTATAATTTATATAGTTATACTAATCATAATAAGTTAATAACTAAATCACTAGAAATATAACTATATATATTTAGTATGAATGTATTATTATATTCTTTAATATATAACTATAATATATAGTACTAGTATATATTAATATATTATAAGAGTTATAGTATAAATATAATATAGAAATTATAATATACTAAATCACTATAACAGTATAACTAATACTAATATATAGTTATACTTATAATCTACTATTATATAGTTATACTAATTACTATAATTAAAACTAATATATAGCTATACTGTATACTTATATAGTTATACTAATACTATTAGTCTATTATATAGTCTAAGACTCTCAATTCTAATATAGGCTATATAGTTATAACTAATACTAATATTTATATTAATACTAATAATGTAGAATATAGTTATACTAACTAACTGATTCAACATAACTAATATTACTAATATAATATAGCCAAATTGAATTACTAATAGTCTAATACTAATACAATTATATAGTTATACTAATCATAAATTCATAATAACTAAATCATTATAAGTCTATAACTATATATATTTAGTATCAATGTATTAATATATTCTTTAATGTATAACTATTAGCTATAATATATAGTACTATAATATATAGTACTAGTATAACAAATCAAAAAAATATATATAGTACTAGTATATATATTAATGTATTAACATATTATAAAAGTTATAGTATAAATTATAATATATCATATATTTGTAAATTTATAATAGTATTAGTATAGTTAGCTTAATATGTAATCTGTTAGTATTAAATCACTATAACTATATAGAGTATTAGCAATAAGAGTATTACTAATTTACTATTATAATATTATTTCTATTATTTAATATAGTATTACATATAGTATCACTATCATTACATATAGCTATTAGTTATAGTATTAGTACTAGGATAGTTATTAGTACTAATAGACTAATAGTATTAATTATTAGTATTACATATAGTTACATATATTACTATTATTGCTATTACTATTACATATAGTTACATATATAGTTATCACTATTACTATTATTACATATAGTTATTAGTTATATTATAGTTATTATTACATATAGTTATTAGTTATAGTATTATTACTAATAGACTAATAGTATTAGCTTATTACTAATATATATATATATAATAGTATACTATATGTATATATATTAAATATATCACAATATAATTACATAAATATTAAACAAAATTTCATTGGATTAAAATTAAAAATAAAAAAAAAAAAAAAAAAAACATAGGGTGGACCGAACGGACCGAGTGGGACCGGATCGAACCGGTCCTTAGGAAGTTCGGTCCAGTCCAGGGTGGGGAAACCCTGGACCGATTAGGTCCGGTCCGGTCCGGAAAACCTCCCCGGACCGGACCGGACCAAACTCCCCCCTAGTGGAGTAGGTCACGCAGAGACAAGTTGGGATGGCTGGGACGCAAGCTGCTAGGGTGGAAATGCAAGATGCACGGGCTGGTAGAGCAAACCTGTAGAGGAAATCAAGCACGGACAACACGCAAGATGCAAGGGGCAATTTCAAAATTTTGGGGGAGAATTCATTTGGCACTTGTTTTTGGGTTTTTACATGTTTTTTTTGGCTTTCTTTGTCCGGACGATGCGTGGGAAGCAGCGGGCAGTCAAATTTTATTTCTTTCGAGGTTAGATGGTCTGGACGCTCTCTCTCTCTTGGTTTTACTTTTTTTTCTTTGGGGGTTGAGTCAGCGTGGGGCTCTCTCTCTCTCTCTCTTGTTGAGATTTTATTTTTTTGTTTTCCAAGTTTCAGTTGTCAGTTCTCAGTGGTTGTTGGTAGGTTTCATTTTATTTTTTCTCTGGGTTGTTGCAGAACAAGGGGCGGAGGCTTGTTTTTATTTTTTCTTTTTCTCTCGTCTTACGTTTTGGTTCCAAACCTTTCGGTCAATATTGGCTTTCGGCATTTGGGCAGTTTAGGCTGGGTTTTCCATATCTCTTGGGAACTCTCGGCTGGTTTACTTTTCCATTATTTTTACTTCAGTTCTCAGTAAATGCATAAATATTTAGAGAGGATATCCATTTTGAGATGTTACGCTAAATTTCTAAGCCTAAGTTTTGGGGAGTAACCCAAATTTGGATTAGATTTGATTTCTCACACTTCATCCATTGATTTCTTTTTCATACTCTATTGTTTTGTGAAACAAGTTATATTTGTGAAAGTTTGGAGTGCTTTTTGCTGATCTTGATTTGTTGTTGATGTAAAGTACAACTAATGCTTGATTGTGACTTAAGACTCCATAGGTTTCGTTCCTCTTGCATTGACCAAACTTGCTTTGCAACTCAGTAGGAAATTTTGGATAAACTATAAACTGGACTTAAATTGTTTTAACTTCAAGTCATTATCTCTTTAAATGAGTAAATGATTGAGTAAAACAGAATGTGAGGAATGTTCAATTCTAATTCATGAATGGGTAAAACCTGAAGCTTGGGTGTTGGATAAATTGTTTCTTAGAATACCCTTTTGAAATCCCAAGTAGTTTCAGTTTAGATTTTTGGCACTTTTATTTTTCTTTCACTTATTTACCTAGCATTTATTTCTTTATTCATTTCTTTTAATTTTACAAGCATTCAGAAAATTATTCTGTTAAAAAAATAGAGAAAACATCCGAAGCATTCTTCATTAATACACTCTACATCAGTACATAAATTCCATTTTGTTGTTTCTTTTCTTAATTGTGCAAGTAGTCCTTTTACAAACACGCTCCTCACACAAACACGACTCATTATATTCTTGCTCTTCATGAACATTGTTGTCCCTGTGGAAATGACCTTGGAACTCATCCATATATTACTTTGAAAGCTTTTGCACTTGGAAGACAGATTTAGCAAGTCATCTCCTAGTCTCCATTGTTTTGAGATTACAATTTTCTGAGACCTGTACTATAATCGTGGATATTTATTTTGTTAAGTATGTGTAGATTATGTTTTAACTATTTGGGATATTATAAGTTTGGTGCATAGTATTGCTTAAGGAAAAAATATTATCCATTGCGAATATTACATAATGCTATATGCATGTTAGGAATATTATATCTTATATGTCATAAACGGGGACCTTGTAAACTTATGTTGCATGTTCCAACTCTTTAGATGTCCGTCTGGTCCCAAGCAAAAATCTGGGGGCGTCACATTAACGTAACACCCCTTTTACACTTAGCGTTAACCCAATTAACTGACTTCTCCTCTAACCTTTACAAAAATAACATAATTAATACTAAAGCTTACTAGCTGTCCATGAAAGGCCAATTGGGTATTTTACATGGAAAAGGTAGTTGAGAACTCATGGGCTTAACAAAGTTTATTGGATTCGATATTACTTTGAAATTAATGGAAATAAAGGCTCCAATCTGGACATTTGCTTAATAAAGGGACTTAGGACAGATTTGGCATCTCAAACAAGCTAATCAATTTAGAAAAACATGCCCTTTAGAATAGCAAGTTATCCCGTATTAGAAAAGGCTCCCTTGTCATCAAAATAGGGTATTCACATGGGATTAGGCTTGCTGGACAGCTTACACACAATAGTATAACATGCTCAATTAATCATCTATTTCTAATACCAACTTATGCTATAAATCTAGTGACACTAGCATCAAAGAAAAGTTTGTTAATTAAAACATAATTATTTGGTTAAACATAGCATAAAACAACAAGGTTAAATCCATGAAGTAAAGTAGAATTTAATACTAACGATTTCCAGCTTAACAAATTTTAACACATCTAAAAGCACAAATGTTAAAAAAAAAACCCATAACAATACAACAAAGTTCCCTCTTTTGAAACCTTCCTATTTCGAAATACTCAAGAACAGAACACCAAAGTGGCTATCTTTAACATACATAGTATGAGTATTGTCATTCAGATAAACATACACAGTATTTTTGACACCAAAGTGGCGATCTTACCATTGATTTCAAGAATTTTATTTTATTTTTTTTACCTTTTTAAAATATGGTCATTTAATATAATTAGATATTGATTAAAAGAATAATAAAAAACACATTTCTAAAATTTATAGGTTGATTCAAATTAAACCTACCTCCAAAAATACCATAGACAATCTTTTGGACCAACTAGGGGTTTTGTACTATCAGTATGTAACCAGTCCAGGTTTGATCTAGTTTTGGATAAATTTTGGAACCGAATCAATATACACCGATTTTGCATTTTCAAATACCGATACTGCACTGGTAACCCTCCTAAACTGGTTTTTTGGGTTTTACATGTTCCGGTTTGGTTCGGTATGTATCGGTTTTAATCAAGTGGCAATGTGTCATAAAAAAAAAAATTGCTATAAAACCAGAAAATGCAAATCTACAATTAAAAACAAAATCTGCTATAAAATAAAACAAGTTCACAAGTCCAATGACCATATTACAATTTGAAATTTCCAAGTCCATATTAGAAGCTACGTACCACAAAAGTCCAGATTACAAGCTGTCACACAAAGTCCAAATTATAAAAATAAAACTTAAAATAAATACTATAGACTATGCCAATACTAATATACTAATACATTGATACTAAATTATTACTAATACTATATACTGTACTAATGGTGATATTAATACTATATATAGTTATAGTGATGTTAATATTAACATATTAAGTTAACTATGCTATTATACGTACATTATATTATTATACTAATACTATATATTATACTATTATAGTGTTACTATCACATATAGTATATATATATATATATATATTATAGTGATATAGTGATACTAATACTATATTTATACATCATGGAATATAATAATACATTTATATTAAATTATTACTAATACTATATACTATACTAATAGTGATATTAATACTATATGGATTACTAATAGTATTACTATTAGGCCATAAAATATAATTAATATACTAATGTATTTATAAAAAAAAAATATGTTGAGAATTTATTAAGCAATAAAATGTATTTAAAATATATATTTTATATTAATAATATATGATCAAATGTTCATGTTTAAGATTAAAATTTTATGTTATAAAATTATAATATAAAATTATTTTATTTATAATTATATATATTATATATAAAAAATATTTTATATAAGATTAAAAATTAATTATATATATACGAACTGGTCAGGTCCCGTTTGATTTTGTGCCGAAAAACCTAAAACCAAAATCAGATTGGTTTTAACAAGTTTTTAAAATATTGGAACGGGTCTCGAACTGAACCAGTTCAAAACCAAATAGGACCAACCGATTCGGGCCAGTTCTCCATTTTATTTTTTCAACCCTAGGACCAACAATGTCCTACCTTCCGTCGAGTAATCAGAAGGACTCGGCATGAGTTCAACATACCTTCCAGATAGATTCTTTTAAATTTTATATTTTTCATACGTGCATTTTAGTTATTTTAACACGTTGCCTAATTGCAGTCTCCATCGATCCAACCTTTTGGACCAATGGATGGGCAACAATGCCTTACCCTTTGTTGAGTAATCTAGAGGACTCGACACAAGTTCAACGTACCTCCATGTATTTTCTTTGTAAACTTTAAAAAAAAAAATTTCGCACGTGCATTTGAGTCGTTTTAATACCATCCCTAATAATAACCTCCATCGATACCACCTTTTGGACTAATGATGCCCTACCCTCCGTCAAGTAATCTTGAGAACTCGACACAAGTTCAACATATCTTTTAGGTAGATTCATTGACTTTTTAATTTTTTTTCTTACGTGCATTTTTAGTTATTTTAACATCATTTCTAATTACAACCTCCATGGATGCCACATTTTGGACCAAGAATGCCATACCCTCCAAGGAAAAGAAAGACATGGAATATAGGACTCTAAAGAGAAAAATGAGAGTAGAATGCCTGGAGAGCAACTTTATGGAGTTGGAACAGAGGAACACAAAAAAAAAAAAAAAAAATTAGAAGAACAGAGGGGACTCATACACGAACGGGAAAAATGCAAGGTGGCTTTCGAAGAGAGCAGAAAAAATGGGACTTCTTTTGGCTTTTGGGTAGAGTAGAAACGGACGTAGCATGAAAGAGGGGTTAAGATTATTTTTGGGAGGGAGCTGTTTTTTTTTCGGTAGGTGGAGATTCTGGTTCCTGGGAAAAAAAGAGAGTATTGATTTATGGACCAGGGGTTCGCTGGAGGCTAGAGTTTTTCGTTTTGAGCATTTTTGACTTCAGTTGCTGGGTAGACTTTCGGTAGCTGGGGAGGTGACTTTTATTTTTTTATTTTTTTCTGGTGCGAGTTCGCTTGGACGAAGGGAAGTCACGCAGCAGCTTTCCTCAGTGAGGTTTCATGGAGAGGGGCTCTATTTTAGAGGGAGAGAACAGGGGAACCTGAGAAGTGTTGAAGGGGAGAGAGCATTTAACGAAGGAACCCTCCCTTCTTTGGCCCACAAGCTAAAGCATTCCAGTTAGAAACGACGAGAAGGAGAGGTACTGCGAAAGGAGGATCACAGGAGACTTTCGTGGGAGGTTGGACGGGACAGACTACATTTTTTTTCTTTCGAGGAGGAGTGTTTTACGGAAAAAAAAATAGAGTAGAGAGAAGGCATAGCTGGGACGTACACGGGTTCGTTTGGGACGTTGGAAGCTGTGGATTTTTCGGGAGAGAGAAAATGGCAGGGGAACTCTGGGTTTTTGGAGGACTGAATGGGAGGTCTTTGACTTGGGCGAGGGGAGCTGGACGAAACCTTTTTTTTATTTTTTTTTGGGACTTTTTTCGTTTGAGCGGATATATATGGAATGGAACTAGGGAGTTCTTTCGGGCTTCACTTCTCTCCACTTTTGCTCTCCTATGGTTATTTTTCTGGTGTTATTTTGTGTGTTTTATTTTAGTTTGTTTTATGGAGAATATTTTTGTGATTTTTTCTTGTATTGAACATGGTTGGCTAAATTTTCATACTAAGATTAGAGGTGAAGTTTAATGATTTAGACATTATTTTCAGATCAACATTGGAATTTATATTGTGAGTTTGATCAATTGAATGGTTTTATTATTAGATATTTTGATTATCTATATATTTATTTCGATTCATTGTGATTTTTGAATACAGTGAATGCTTGAAAAAATTCCTGTGATATTCAAATGAGTTTTGGAATATTATAATCATCAATCGTTATGCTTAATCATTAGTAACCATTTTTCTTGAACTCAAATGTTAAATCTTCCAATTAAACAAAATTATTATTCTAGTTTAATTGAAGTAAATTGATCAGAAACAATATTCTAAATTATTAGACAATCCTCGAAACCTTAGTCATTCTCTACATGAATTTATTTTATCATTTTAGTTTTATTCTATTACTTTGAAAATCTTCATCTCATTAATTTTCATTTCTATTTGATTGCACATTCATTTTTATAATTTATTTTCATTGTTTAAGCTATTTTTGTTTTATCACATAAGTCAATTCCTGCATTAGGAATTTGTCCCTTGTGAGCATGCATGTTTCAAGTGCCGTTTGTGCTTTCCAATATTTCTCTTCAATTGGTGGTCCCATGTGCAAAAGTGGTGCTTTTCTTCTTGTCTACATGTGTCTTATTGAAAAGTCAAAGACCAAAAAGTTTAAAAACAACACTTTGTCTTCTTTAACCGAAAGAGAGTATACAATTAATCACAAAACTTGATGCTTGATTAACCAGGTTCTCCGTGCCCATGCTGTCAAAACATCTGCGTAGAGGTCACAGTTAGAAGTATTATTTAAAAATAATAAAAACAAAAAAGAGAAATAATATAGATAAAAAGTTAAAAATAAATTAAAAACTAAAAATAAAATATAAAAAATATATTGTACATGTGAGAAAATATTACCTAATTAAATTACAAGTTGTAAAACTAGACAAAAATTATGATATTAATCAATTTAAATCACAACTCATATTTATGTCTATTAACTATTTTTTCATCTAAAACCAATAATAATGTCATGATGCAATTAAAATACATTAGTTTTAGATATATAAAATATGCAATATTTCAGCTTAAACAGCTACCTTTTAGACCAACGATGCCCTACTCTCCATCAAGTATTCCAGAGGAGTTGATAAGATTTGAAAAGACCCCCAACTAGCAAGTGAATCATCAATTGTGCCATTTAGTGTTGAAAGTAAAAGGAATTTTGGAGGTACATCGCACACAACTGATCAAAGCTGTCATGACTAACAATATTATACTTGGAAAATACTAAAGCCACCGCTGGTGGCTTCCGTTGGGGTCCACCGCGGGCTAATTTTTTTTTTCTTTAATGATTAAGAAAAAATTGTTTAATATTATTATAAATTTTTTATATATATTTTTTAAACATTTAAAAGTATTAAAAAATTATTTGAAAAAAAAAACAAAAAACCAAAAAATTTTTTTTGCCTAACCGTGGCTCGCGGGAGCCACCAGCGGTGCACCGCTCATTATACTTTTAATCCAGTGAGTAAACCATCCAGTGACCTGTAGTGGGGAATTAAAACATGTAGTGAAAAGATTGGTCATCTGTGGCATCTTGTAGATATGAAATAGGGCATCCAAAAGAATGATAAGATGCTCATCATGGACAAAAAGAACTTACGGAATTTTTTTTTTTGAATAAATAAATTAACCGGAAAAGTTTTTTTTAAAAGAAAAAAAAAAACTTGGCAGCATTGTATTATCGTTCAGATTAGTTGAACTTAGCCCTAACAATTAGCATAAAAGGACCCAAGGTTGAAAAAACTTGCCCACGAGTTTGTAACAACTTGAAAAGTACTTGCCCGTGAGGTTGAAAAAACTTTCCCACGAGGTTGTAACAACTTGAAAGGTACTTGCCCGTGAGGTTGAAAAAACTTTCCCACGTGGTTGTAAAAACTTGAAAACTTGCCCACGAGGTTCAAAAAACTTGCCTACTAGGTTGAAATCAATGTTCATCAACCAAAATCAACAACTAATTAAAAACAAAACCAAATCAGAAACCAAAATCAAAGATATGGATGGAAAGAATAATAAAAACACTACTTTAAAATTTATAGATTTTGTAAATAAATACAGTAAACAATGTTTATTGATGATCAACAGTTGCCTTATTAGGGCTACACAGTTCCTAATAATGATACAAAACTTGAAAACTTGCCCACGAGGTTGAAAAAACTTGCCTACTAGGTTGAAATCAATGTTCATCAACCAAAATCAACAACTAATTAAAAACAATCCCAAATCAGAAATCAAAGCAACCCAGCTCAGCAAACATAAATATTATCATATCAAAAGATGATAAAAAGATATGGATGGAAAGAATAATAAAAAACACTACTTTAAAATTTATAGATTTTGTAAATAAATACAGTAAACAATCTTTATTGATGATCAACAGTTGCCTTATTAGGGCTACACAGCTCCTAATAATGATACATTCCACGACTAACATCCATTTTGCAACAACACTCTTTTCATTTCAATTGAAATTGACAGTATCTATTAAGTACAAAATATAAAGTATTTTATCAATAATTAATTACTTCTGAGACAATTTGTCGTTGGTTTTGGTATGAAGCATTTCCAAGTATTCTCTATACTTCATTCCAGCGAATGCTGGTGGTGGATTGGTTTCATTGTCAACCAACTCTGGTGCTGGGTTGACAACCGTTTCCAGTTCTGGTGCAAAAAATATAGGTATCGATATTCTTGCATCCGTTCCACTCACAAGTGCCCGATGGAAAGCACTCTTGTACTTGCCGTTGCTCAGTATCTTGCAGGAAATTAAAACTTCTTGGTTAGAAAGATCCGAAGGGACATGATTAATTGTACTTAATTAATAAACCTGCAATTAACTTGCCCATAAGAAAAAAAGGTGTGAAATTAGTAAACTGCAATATGTTAGAATAATTGGGAGATCCACCTCCATGTGATCGCCGATGTTAACCACGAATGCATTGGGTTGGGAATATACGTTGACCCAATTCCCTTTATGCTGCACCTGAAGGCCACGCATCCCATTATGGATAAGAAGGGTCAAGAGGCCGTGATCTGAGTGAGGAGGTAAGCCTATCGCTACTTCCGGCTCTGGACATGGCGGATACAGGTTTGCAGCCACAATCTGTAAACCCGAATCCAAATTCATGGCTTTTTCTATGTAGCCTTCTTCCAATCCCAAGCTAATTGATATCCCTTTCATCAATTCTCTAGCTACTTCCCACGTTCTTTTGCTATACTCCATAGAAATGTCCCTGCAGCAATTACAACAGCAAAAGCCAATATTAATATCATCATTATTGTCGCTGCTGCAATTAATATGCATGATTACCTAAACCCAGTGGGTTTGGCCGGACAGTGAAACTTGGGACGAACAAAAAACTTGATAAAATCTCTCCAAAATAACACTTGGGTCGCTGCACCATTAATGCTGGTTCCATAAAAGATTGGGTCCAAAATATGCTTCCCTGCATATTCCTGCTTCTTCTCCTCCGTCAGTTTGAAAAACTCTTCACAAGTCTCAATCATCACCTTCATCAGGCTATCCGGCACACCATGATTGATCACCTGATAATCGTCAACCTTAATAGCAATACAAGTACCTTAAAGTACCCTAAGACAATATTAGAGCAATATTATATTTAATTACCAGGAAAAACCCCCAGTCTTGGCAAGCTTTGCCAAGGTCATTGACGATCTTGGACCGTTGCTCGGGAGTACCAGAGGTAAGGAGAGAGAAGTCAATAGTAGGGATGGAATCCTCAAATAATTCATCCGAAACTGGTAGATCATGGATGTTATTGGGAGTGAAGTACTTGTAGGCGGTGGGGATGGAGGTGAGGCCCCCACTTGTTTGAGTTCGTTGGCTGATGCTTATCATGATGATAATGATGATGCTGGGGTTGATGAGGTGGGAATAATTCTGATTATCTGAAGCGCAGGAGGAAGAAGAAGAAGCAACAGCTGAGACCGAACTATGTTTGGGAATTGGTATCATGTACGCAGCAGAAGGGTCTGCGTATTTATAGCGTGGGAGGGAATATTTTTTATTTTTCTAACCGCGTGTTAACTACACAACCGGTAATTGGTAAATAGTACAGAAGGGGAGGTCCCTTCTGTAAGAAATGAGGGTTGGATGGCAATTGCAAATGCTTGAAATTTTGCAATTGCAAATACACAAACTGAAGCTTTTTTTTTTTTATGTAAAATTCATAAATCTAACAAACATCATATCTTAAGTCATCAATAGCATATTCAGTCTCATTTCATACATCATTGATTGGAAAATTACTATATGGCCCACAACTTTAAGCAGCATTGCTTCAATTACACCGACCTGCATGTGGAGCGTGGGCGATAAAGTGAAGAAAATGTTTTATTCCAAGAGAAATCTCGCAAGCAAAAATAAGTTTATAAATTGGTATGGTTTGATGCAATGTATGAAATTGTAAAATTATTTTTGTTATAAATTAAATCAAACAGGGCCGACTGATTGTGACCTTTGGCTTTCCCAAGCAAAGTTGCGAAATTTATCTAAAACCTTGTTAACGACTATTTTTTATTTAACCGTGGAGTTAAGAATTGATTTTCTTTCAATTTTCAAGGTTAATCTCATTTAGTTTAGCTTTTCTCCAATTATTTTTTGGAATTTTTTAATAATTAACTTTTTAGTATATTTTGAGCTTTTTTTTATTGTGGGGCCTTATGCAACCATCTAACTCGCTTTATGGATNAAGTTAAAAATTATGTTTGAAAAAAAGTATATTTTTTCGAATAATGCGGAATGTAATTCAAATTTAAAAAGATTGTCAATAAACAAAAATACCTATACAACTTTAAGATAATTACAACTTTCAAAATTTCAAGAATATAATCATGATATTAAAAAAATCAAATAATCTACGTTTCTAGCTCAGAAAACACTTTTTTTAATTTATTTCCAAACAAATATAACATATTTGAAAGTGTTTTAAATATATAGTTTTTTTAAGGACAACTGTCATTATTCTTTCATCCGAAAAATTTACATCCATGACTAGATACATTTTGGGATTTTCTCATATCAAACATGACATCATAAACTACAATAATGCATTTGTAGCTCCACCAGTACACTATTCCTTTAGTGACTAGTTTTGTCTTCACTATTGCTGATATTCTCTATATACAACGTCCAAGAAACAACACTCTATACCTAAATAGAGACTCAAACTCACTCTTTATAGAAAAAATGACTTAACTTCTAAAAAAAATCCGAGAGACAAACTCTTTATTTATTTTTTTAATTAACACCAAATGAAAAGCAGTAAAGTAGACGAACTTTTTTTTTTGTAGAAATGGACTTTCATTGCAACGTTTTTTTTTTTTTTTTTTTTTTTTTTTTTAAATATTGTTGTAACAGCCCGCTAAAATTATCAGTTTTGGATTATTTCCCGACAGCAATCACATCTCTCTCATCTTTACCCTCATCTGGAATCACGCGTATAGATTATCTTTTCCGTAAATCACGTAATTTGTTCTTCATCGACAGCTGTAAAATCATGAGTCTTCCAAGACCACGCCTAGCCTTTCTCAAGCCCAAACTACCACTTTATGTGGTGGACAGCCACCGTACGCCGCCACGTACGTTCCTCCGACGCATGTTCGTGACGAACAACGAGCGACGCGCGGGTTATCCCGTCGATGTGAAACCTCAAGTTGCCGTGGTGTTGCAAGTGCTCACAATATGACAATTGAGTTCAGAAGTGAAAATCTTAAGGACTTGAGTGTTCCTCTTCCAGCTGTTGTGCAGTTCCTCGTGTTTCGCGCCCTTTTCTCATAGAACGCGACGATCGAGGTAAGTTAGCCTCTAACTTACTATCAGTTTATTGTGTATGTGTGATGGGTAAGAGAACTATAATTTATGTATGTATGTTCTCGTATATGCCATGTCATGCTATGTCATTACATGTTTATCTGCTATGTATGATTTAATCTCTCATGAATAATTATCTGTTACATAATCTTTTCTGTCATACAATATTGTATGTTATAAGTATGCCATGTTAAGTATGCCATAAGATACATGTATGCCATTAAATGTTTATGATTAAATCATATTGTGCCATTTACAAGCATACGCCATGTTAGAAAAGTATATGATATTAAATAAACTATGCATTAACGAAAATATGTTATGTTACTATAATGCGTGGGGCCACAACAACTGTGGAGTACGTATTATATTTGTTATGTTACGTATAATACGTGGGGCCACAACAACTGTGGAGTACGTATTATATTATGTTATGTTACTTATAATGCGTGGGGCCACAACAACTGTGGAGTACGTATTATATTTATGTTATGTTATTTATAATGCGTGGGGCCACAACAACTGTGGAGTACGTATTATATCTTATGTTATGTTACTTATAATGCGTGGGGCCACAACAACTGTGGAGTACGTATTATATTCTATGTTACTTTATAATGCGTGGGGCCACAACAACTGTGGAGTACGTATTATATTTATGTTACTATTATATTTATGTTATGTTACGTATAATACGTGGGGCCACAACAACTGTGGAGTACGTATTATATTTATGTTATGTTACGTATAATACGTGGGGCCACAACAACTGTGGAGTACGTATTATATTTATGTTATGTTACTTATAATGCGTGGGGCCACAACAACTGTGGAGTACGTATTATATTTATGTTATGTTACTTATAATGCGTGGGGCCACAACAACTGTGGAGTACGTATTATATTTATGTTATGTTACTATAATGCGTGGGGCCACAACAACTGTGGAGTACGTATTATATTTATGTTACTTATAATGCGTGGGGCCACAACAACTGTGGAGTACGTATTATATTTATGTTATGTTATTATAATGCGTGGGGCCACAACAACTGTGGAGTACGTATTATATTTATGTTATGTTATTTATAATGCGTGGGGCCACAACAACTGTGGAGTACGTATTATATTTATGTTATGTTACTTATAATGCGTGGGGCCACAACAACTGTGGAGTACGTATTATATTTATGTTACTTATAATGCGTGGGGCCACAACAACTGTGGAGTACGTATTATATTTATGTTACTTATAATGCGTGGGGCCACAACAACTGTGGAGTACGTATTATATTTATGTTATGTTACTTATAATGCGTGGGGCCACAACAACTGTGGAGTACGTATTATATTTATGTTATGTTACTTTATAATGCGTGGGGCCACAACAACTGTGGAGTACGTATTATATTTATGTTATGTTACTTATAATGCGTGGGGCCACAACAACTGTGGAGTACGTATTATATTTATGTTATGTTACTTATAATGCGTGGGGCCACAACAACTGTGGAGTACGTATTATATTTATGTTACTTATAATGCGTGGGGCCACAACAACTGTGGAGTACGTATTATATTTTATGTTACATGAAGTATGGGGCCACAACAACTGTGGAGCATACACTACATGAGACACAGCAATTGTGACATGTAGAATACGTGGGGCCACAACAACTGTGGAGTACGTATTATATTTTATGTTATGTGAATTCATGGGGCCACAACAACTGTGGAGCATGAAGTATGGGGCCACAACAACTGTGGAGCATACACTACATGAGACACAGCAATTGTGACATGTAGAATACGTGGGGCCACAACAACTGTGGAGTACGTATTATGTTTTATGTTACTTGAATACGTGGGGCCACAACAACTGTGGAGTACGTATTAACGCACGTTATTAATCAAGACAATTGAATAAGATTCCAAGTTTATGTTAAGTCCAGTTTCAGATCAAATATATGATAAGTCAAGTTTCAGATCAAGTTCATGTTATGTTATGCTCACGTACATGTTATGTTCATGTTCATGTTATGTTCCAAGTTCATGTTCACATCATGTTATGTTCACGTTTATGATACGTTCAAGCTCACGTTCATGTTATGTTATGTTCATGTCCATGTTATGTTTCACGTTCATGTTATGTTGATTGTTCATGTTATGTTTTAAGCTTAAGTTCATGCCATGTTAAGTCAAGTTCAGTTCACGCTTAAGTTCTGGTTAAGTCATGCTATATGTCAAGTTATACTATGTTTATGTATGACTATAATTATGCATTTATGCTTTTACTGCCATGCATGCATTTTTAACCTGTGTATAAGTTTTATGTTAACTTACTGAGATTTGTAATCAAATCTCACTGTGGTAGTCCCAACTACCATTCCCCCCGAATGGTAGATCTTGTTACAGGACCCAAAGGAGAATTGGAATCTGACCAACTGAATACGGTCGTTTTTTTCAAACATAATTTTTAACTTATTTGATATTAAAAAGTATTTTAATATGTAACATCCAAAGAATCTAATTTTTTTATTAAAAAATTTAAAAATTATTAAACATTTTCTAATACTCTTAACGCGAAATCCAAACCGACCATAGTATTTCTTAAAAGTGGGTCATATAATGTGAAAACAAGTGTGAAGATATAGGGGACATTATATATCATAGATTGCCTGTGGCAAAGTTTAAAACCAAACCCATCCTACCCAACAGATAACTTTTGAGAGTGAGATGAGATGAAAATTTTTTGAATAGTAATAAGATAGTTTGTGAATAGTAGTGAGATAATTTGAGTAGGCCTGTGCCGAAAAGCTGATGACCCGGCCCGTCTGTGAGACCTAACTCAGCTCCACCGAGAAACATGGTTTGAGCTAGCTTGCGGGTTGAACTCGCTAAATGTCAAAACTATCCGACTAACAACATGTTTTAAGAGCTTAAGGGATCTCAAACCCTAGCTGCCAGCCCTCTCCAAATCTCATACCTTTGCTGACATCCCTCCCCATTTCTCTCTGTCATCATTGTGATTGTTGTCGTCTCCATTTGTGATCGTCATCGGCTCCGTTCATCATCACCATTTTTGAACCTAATTTCTGTACTTTTTTCCCCCTCTTTGTAAGCTCCTTCTCATTGCTACAACAAAGGGTCGGTTTGGTTGTCGAGAAGTGGGTACTTTGGATTCTATTTTGTAGGTATATAGGTATAGGCACAGCTCCGTTGAATTTGCTTCTGGGAGATAATGTAGTTTTTTTTTTCCCTTTTTGTTTGTTTTTTGTTTGATTTCTTGGTGACTAAACAAAACTCACATTGTTATATGATTTTTGTGTGATTTCTTCTATTGTTGGAACATTTTGATCTCGGTTCAAGTGAGTCTCTCTCTCTCTATGTTCTTACAATCATCTAGGTATTACACTAAGTTTGTTTGTACCTGTGCTGAACATATATGAATGTCTCTAAGTCTAGCTGAAGGGACATTATTCTTCTGCATAGAAAATACAAGGTCAAGATAAATGCAGCCTTGTAGGGAAAAGCATATCAAGAAAATGTCATTGGAGAAAAGAAAAAAAAAACACTGGGTCGAGCTGTTTGTGCCATCCTGGGAGTTGGGCTGGGTCAGGTCAGGCCCAGACACAGATTGGATTGGTCATGTTGTAGGCCTAAGCTTGAGTTTTGGGAAAGTTAATTTTTATGAGGTTTTGGGAAATGAGAGAGAAAATTAGGTTGAATAAAAAATATTATAAAGTTAAAATATAGTTTTTCTTATTATTTTTGTTTAATGATTTGAAAAAACTGAATTTTTTTTTAAAAAAAGTTTGGAAAAGTTATATCAATTAGTTTAAAAATATTTGTATTTGAGTAATATTTGGGAATTAGATAATATGAGATGAGATGTGATAAAAATTTTGGGATGAAATATTTTTCCTAACAAGCCCTTCTTTTTTTTTTTTTGAAAGGAAAACTCTTGGACTATTTCATTGAATTAATGGGAAGATACACTGAGGAACATCCTCCACTGTTACAATTGAATCAGAAATGGAAAGAGAATCTTTTGCTAAAATATGGGCCAACATATTGCCATTTCTCCTAACATGAGAAATTTCCCATTTAGCAAACTGTTCCAGCAAGACTTTTGTTTCAGACAAGAACATTAAAGCACTACTAAAACCTTCCCTATCTTCATGAAGGGTATTTATCACTTGTAGAGAGTCACCCTCCAAGATGACCTGCTTCAAGCCTAAATCCGCCCCAAACTTGACTGCCTAAAGAGTCCCATACGACTCAGCAAGTAAAGGGTCTGGAAACATATGCTTGTTGTGTCTCATGGTTGCTATGACATGCCCCTCGAAATCTCTTACAATCACTCCAACTCCCACTTGGCTCTTCTGCTTATTTACTGAGCTGTCCTAGTTGATTTTATACCAATGTGGTGGAGGATTAGTCCAAACAGTAGGAGACAGGCAGGTCTAAGAGGGTTTGGGGGTTATGTTGTTGTTCTCTCCTTGTAGCAGGGCCAAAGTGGTATGAGCTTCTCTTATCACTGACTTGGGGTGCTTGAAGTCATTATTGAAAATAAGGCAATTTCTCCTCCACCAAATCCTACTAGCCACTACAACAAACTCTTGAATAGAAACCTCATCCAAAACTTGCAAGAGAGATTCAAAAAGGTCCACAAACAAAGAGGGGGACAGACACCTTTTTTGTAGCTTCTTAGAGGCTAGACTCCAGACATCTCTAGCTGAGATACAACTCCAAACTGCATGCACAACTGACTCTTCCTCCTGGTTGCACACAGGGCACAAAGGGTGGTCCACTACTCTTTTCTTCTGTAAATTGGTTCAGGTTGGGAGGGCCTCGAGGCATGCCCTCCACATAAACACCTTATTACCTGGCTGGACCCTTAGTTTCCACAGTTGCTTCCACACTTCTCTGAGGCTGTTGCTACAAGAGGCTTGACCCTTCTCTCCTTGCTCTCGTGCCTTTTCCATGTGATAAGCACTCCTCACTGAAAACCTACCATCCTTTGTCCCTTGCCAGCTTACTTTATCCCTAGCATTAATTGAGCTTAGTGGGGTTTGTAGAATCAATTCTGCTTCCCTCTCCTCAAAGACCTCCCTCACAAGTGTTTTCTTCCACCGAGCTGAGGATTGGTCAATTAGTTCAGAGACCATTGCCTTGCTATCAAGCAGTGCTACTGGACTTATAACCTTCCTGGGCACTGGATGGCCAAGCCACCTTTCCTGCTAGATTTGAACCTCTCTTCCATTGCCAATCCTCCAACAAGTTCCTGCTTTCACCACTTGTCTTGCTGCCATGAAGCTTCTCCACAGAAAGGATGGTCTTGACCCCAGTTTGGCTGTCATGAATGAAGTATTTTGAAAATACTTGGCCTTCAGAACTTTTGCTGCAAATGAGTCAGGTTCTTGTAGGATTCGCCAGCATTGTTTAGATAACATTGCCATATTAAAACACTCGAGGTCCCTAAATCCCATGCCCCCCTCAGATTTTGCTTTTCCCATATTCTTCCATGAAATCCAATGGATTTTGTGTTCCCTTTCCTTTTGGCCCCACCAAAAGTTATTAATGACACTATTGATGGAGTGCAACAAGGTCTTGGGCAATTTGAAGACACTCATTGTGTAGGTGGGAAGGGCTTGGACTACTGCTTTGATGAAGACTTCTTTCCCAGCTTGAGACAAACTTTTCACTTTGTATCCACTAACCCTCCTTCTGACTGCATCCAGTATGTTTTTGAAAGAACTAGCTTTGCTTCTACCCACAATGGATGGCAATCCGAGGTACTTTTCATAGGTCACAGAGGACCTCATTCCTGTAACTGAGAGAATGTAGTGTTGGGTTAATCTGGAGGTGTTTCTCCTGAACATTATGGATGTCTTGTCCATATTTAGCCTTTGCCCTGAAGCTTCTTCATAGAATCTCAGTAGGTTAATCAACCTCTCCACTCAAAGGAATTGGCCTTGCAAAACAAGAGACTATCATCAGCAAAGAAGAGATGAGATACTCGAAGTGGGCCTCTTGCTATTGGTACTCCATGAACTGCACCAGTTGCCTCAGCTCTGCCAATGAGCTTACTAAGTGCTTCTGCACATAAGATAAAAAGGTATGGTGAGAGGCTTCTTGTGGTACTCCATTGACCAAGATAGAATAAGAGACAGTTTCAATGCAGTTCATTACTAGATCCACCCATTGATGACAAAAGCCCATCTTATGCATGATTTTCCTTAGGAATTCCCACTCAATTCTATCATATACCTTGCTCATGTCAAGTTTTAAGGCCATATAACCCTCCCTTCCTATCATCTTGGCCTTCATTGTGTGTAGAGCCTCAAAAGCAACAATTACATTATCTGTGATTAGTCTATGTGGTACAAAAGCTTATTGAGATGGGGATATTATGGAAAGGAGTATTTTCTTGAGTCGATTGGCTAGGATTTTTGAGATCAACTTATATAGGACATTGCATAGTGAGATGGGTCTGAATTCAGAGACTTTGGCAGGGCTTTTCTTCTTGGGAATAAGAGTAATGTAGGTGCTGTTAATTTCAGATATGCTACCATTTTCATTTAGGACATGCAGCACTGCGTTGCTGAGTTGGTCACTCACTAAGTTCCAGTGCTTTTGGTAAAAGTTTGCAGGATACCCATCAGGGCCAGGTGAGCTAAGCCCTTCCATCTGAAAGAGAGCAACCTTTACCTCCTGCTGAGTGTAGGGCCTCAGCAACATTCTATTTTGCTCTTCTGTGACAGTGGCCTCCACTGGCTCTAGGCAATCTGCAATATTCACAGGGTTAGAAGAAGAGAATAAATCTTGAAAATATTCTTGGAATAGATTAGATATCCCTGCTGTTGATGTGATTTCTTGCCCACTATCATCGATTAGCCTTTTGATTTGGTTTACTTTCTTTCTTTGTGTGGCACATTGATGAAAAAACTTTGTGTTTCTATCCCCTTCTTTCATCCACTTTTGTTTGGCCCTTTGTTTCCACTTGATGTGGTTTTCTTCAAGCAGCTTCTCTATTTTACTTTGCACTTGCTTTATTTCTTCTGTTAAGTGGCCTTCATTATCCTTTTGTAGTTTAGACACCTGGTCCCAAAGTTTTTTTTTCTCAGCCCTGTAATTTCCAGCATATTGTTTGTGCCACTTTACCAATTCCAATCTGCACTGGTTCAGGCCTTCTATGACCTGGCATAGCTTGTCATCAACCCTTCTCGGTGTATTCCATGCCTTCTCCAGAACTTCACATAAATCTTCCCTTAAGGCCCAGCTGGCCTCATACCTGAAAGGTCTGGCTTTTCTGGTTGAATCAAGTTCAAACTGTTCCACAGAAACGAGGATGGGGCAGTGATCTGAACTTAAAATTGGGAGGTTGTAGACCTTAGAGAATGGGAATAGTTCAGACCATGCCATATTACACAAAGCTCTATCAATCCTTTCTTTGATAAAAGCTTGTCCTGACCTGCCATTGGTCCATGTAAACTTATTACCAACATACCCCATATCAAAAAGGGAGCATGACTCAATTGCTGCTCTGAATGCTTCCACCTGGTTGAAAGGTCTTTGCCTACCTCCACTCTTGTCTCCTGAGCTAAGTACCTCATCAAAATCACCAACACACAGCCATCCCATCTCCATGGTTGGCTTGAGGGCTTGTAGAAGCTGCCAGCTCTCCCTTCTCTTTGCTGTGTCAGGGTTTCCATAGAAACCTGTAAGAGTCCACTCTCTACTACTTGAGTCCCCGTGGATCATTAAAGATATATGGTGCTGAGAGTATGACAAGACTTCAGCAACCACCTCCTCATTCCAGAAGAGGGCTAGACCCCCACTGAGTCCCTTACTTTCAACTATAAAACTGTTGGAAAACTGCAATTGCCTCTAGAGCCTTTCAACACTGCTTCTTCTGGCCTTTGTTTCCATCAAGAAAACAAAGGTTGGGAGCTTTGTTTGCACCAGTTGGTGCAAGTGTTGAACTGTTAGTGGGTCCCAAGCCCACGACAGTTCCAGCTTAGGCACTTCATAACTCTTGGTGGGGCTATAAAATAGCCTCCACCGTATCTAATTGTTGTATTTCCATTGGTGCCTTCTCCTCTCCTTTTGCTCTCTTGGCTATGGACCTAGTTTGTCTTCCTTGGAACAACTTGATGGGCCTTTTCTTGTGGTATGGGATGCCTGCTTGTATCTTTGATGGGCTTAACTTGAGGCCTACAAAACAATTATCTCGAGCTCTTCTTTTCCAGTTGGATTTTTTTGTAGTTTGTTCCAACTCCTTGATTTGTTCAGTCATAAGCTGGTTCAGTGCTGCTGCTTGGGCCTTAAGGTCCATCGAGGTTACAGCATCAAAGGGTGCTGATTCAGCCTTTTTGCTTTTCATTTCAACTGTCTGAGGCAGTGACATTTGGTTTTGTTCTTTCACTATTTTTGTAGTAGGTAGCCTCTCTTGGAAAGGTGGTGTCAGGCTTTCCTTTTTGATCATTGCTTTTTGAGAGGTCAGAGGCCTGTCATTTTGCTGTCTACTCTGCTCTGGTACTTTACTGTAGGTGTAGCAGTTGCCAAAGGTGGGTTTTGGACTTCCCTAGTCAGTTTCTAATCTACCTTCTGACTTCTGTATTGCCTCAAAAGGACTTCACCCCTAACCTCCTCTTCTTTCCTCCATGACTGCCTCTCTGGTTCAGCTTCTGGGTTCAGTCATTGCCATATTTTTTGAAAGCCAAGTCACTCTCCTTAGGAGCAGCTGCTCTTAACCATTCTCCATACTGCTTCTTTTCTTCATTTCTACTAGAGATGCACCCCTGTGTGGTGTGCTTGATTGTGCCACAGTTAAAACAAAAGGATGGTAGTCTCTCATACCTCAGCTGGATCCAAGTTTGTTTCCTTTCTACTGAAATGAACAACCCCCTTTGAAGAGGCTTTGTTATGTTCAGTTCGACTCTTATCCTTAGGAACTTCCCCATCCAATGCCTCGTTGGTCAACATGGACTTGTAACACCTTACCTACAGTATTGCCTACCTGCAATCCAATCTCCCTTGTCATACAACCAAAGGGCATGTTGAAAGCTTGGATCCAGAACTCCTCTTTATTGAAGGTGGTTTCACCAATTGACTTGCTGCTGTCAAGGATCTGCAGGCATATCAGCCACCTATCAAATGACCAGGGTCTTCCAGCGGTTACCCTTTTCATGTCTTCCTCCAGATTAAACTCAATCAGGAACTTGTTGGATCCAACTTCAGTAAACTGGACCCAGCTATCGCATTTCCAGATCTTAGTCATAGTCACTTTGAATGCTTTTTGTTTATAAACTTCTCAGCCACTATCATTGCTAATAGGCAGAACTTGCCATAATGCACTGCACTGTGCAGTACTTCTGCTGGTAAAACTAGCCCTTCTTTTTCCTTCTTAGTAAGACAAAGTCTCTCCCATTGTCTAGCTAGTTCTTCCTCCATCACTGACTCTTCGAACCAATAGAGACTAGTTCAAGAGACTCACTCTATAGTAGAGAGAAACCTCACCCAGAGGGGAGAGGACTATACTTTAGTTTTGACCTTATGAGTGGAGGAGAGATCAAAGGAACAAAATAAAATTGAAGACAAACTAATAACACATTCTTGGCTAGCACTAAGAGTTTTCTTAAATGTAGCCCTATTTTTCTTATTCCTTCCTAACAAGCCCTTAATATTCAAGTGGGTTTGTCTAAAGCAGGGTTGAGATATGATAATATCAAAAGTTTTTCATTTAATTGCATATCCTCAATGATCAATATATATTTTTAACTTTCATCATTTTTAAAACTTCTGTTCAAATAGTGCTACCCTCCCTTGCATTGATCTCTCCATCTGTTTGTCCTCAGTGTATCAGATTATTCTTTAGGACTTTCTCCATAAATATTCAACTTGAGTATAACAGTTCTTTCCAATGGCAAGCAGCTTAATTACTTCTCAAATCAACAAGTTAAGCAGCCATGGTGAACTCCCAGAGAAACCCATTTCCTTTAGTCAAATATAAGCATGTGTACATACTACATGCGTGTATATATATATATATATATGTGTGTGTGTGTGTGTGTGTGTAATTAATATACAATCAAGTCTATAACAACAAGGCAAGTCTCAGGCAGTATGTTATTTTACGACATGATATATACCCAAAGACTAGAAGATATGAACCAAATAGTAAACAACTGATAAATGCAGCTTTTTGCATAAAGGGGCAAATATCAGCACCTTTCCTTCCACAGTTAATCTAGTTTAACTGTCTCCTAAAGGTTCCTACTTTGCTTGTTTTGTTCCATATCCACCTAGCCCAAACAATGACAAAAAAAAAAAAAAAACGTTTTAAGATAATGGGTGAACATATGAGAATTTGTATTTGGGATAGAAAAAGGAGAAGAATTAGGAGAGGGAAGGAGAAAGAGGAAGGGGGGGGGAGAGAGAGAGAGAGAGAGTAATTAGGGATTTGTAGAGAGACAGAGAGAGAGAGCAGAGAAAGGGGGTGGGGAGGGGTGTCTCGGCATGAAAACGAGAGGATCCCCTGCAGCGCCTCTCTCGGTTTCTTGATGAACTCCTTGCGTGACCATTCCCATTGGTCTTTGATAAGAAGGCCTTGTAGGATACACCGATTAAAAGTTATTCTCAATATGAAAACATGATGAAGTAGTATATCATATTATAATTTTTTTAATATATTACATTAAGATACACTACAACAACAAAGGTCTTTTGCAACCATTATTTGCAATGAAAATATTTTCCCCTGATAATGTATACCTTTTTTGCAATGAAAGTCCATTTCTCATTGCAAATGTGGCCATCAATTGCGACGAAATAATTTTCTTGCAAAATAACCATTGCAATTAACCCCGGGTTTGGAATGCGAATTTATCTTGCAACGATTTCGACACAATAGTAATGACATTATTATGCAAAAAGTTTCTACTCATTAGTAGGACTGTACATTTAACCCGCTTAGTCGACCCGTTCCGAATATTCCAAATGTTCCGATCCGATTTACCGGACTCGAATGAGACACAAGCGGAAGCGGAACATTTTCGACTTATTTCGGTACGGATCGGTTAATAACCGTTAACCGGAAAGAAGAAGAATAACTAAAAAAAGTAAAATAAAATGGGGTACCCAACGCCCAGAGGACCAAAGTCCTCTGCCTTGAACTTTACCCATCGCCCAAAGCTAAAGAAAAGAGGAAACCAAGATGAGCAATGTGGTGATGGCATGGACCGAAATTAAAGAACAACTTCAAGTTTGAGGTGCATCATTCTGGTAGTAAGTCCATTGTCCTGAAGAATCTTGAAGTTGATGCAAAGCCCATCATTCCAAACCTGATATGATCTTGAAGTTAAGGATCTTAAAGAACAACCTTGTTGAGCAGGTTGAGTCATTGATGGTAATAGCAAACTTGAGGCCCTGGGTGACTAGAGAAGTGAAGATCAGGAACAAGCTAAGGAGAGAACCTCAAAGACGTAAGAACCAAATTAGTGATATTTTGTCTAAGTGGATTTCAGGGTGGTGGGTTTTGATGGGTTCTTGGTGAGAGATCCATTTTCAAGGAGTGAAAAATTTATCATCTTTTACAAAATAGAAGTGGTTTTTCTTCAAGCAACATACATCTAACACCTCTGATTTCTGCTCACTTTACCAAACATAGATCTAGAAGTGGCTCGAATTTCTACTCATTTTGCCACGCCTCAGCCCTAGCCCCAACAATTCCAAGTGCATGATCCAAAAATGGATTCGATGAGAGCATGAAAGGAGAATGTGTATTTACAAGGGAGGAGGAGAGAGACGGAAAGGAGAAGGTCTGATGGTGAAAGATTCAAAAATAGCTGCGAAGAGAGTAATCTAAAACAAATATATATATTTCTTCATTCGGCATGAGAAGCTTTTTTTTTTTTTTACACAACTAGATCTTTCTACAAGTTTCCTTAGTTTCTGATAGGAGGGAAAAAAAATCGGAAAAGCCGAAATAAAAACGGGTCGACTAATTGGATATCAGCAGCGGTTCGGAAATGTCGTTTTCGGTAGTGGGCCAAACCGGGTCGGTTCGGAACAACATCAATTCGGGTCGGGTCGGGTCGGGCAAGATGTACAGTCCTACTCATTAGTGATGCTTTAATTTTGTTGCAAAAACATGTATACTCATTCGCTTTAAATAACTTTTCTTTTTATTATTTTTTTAATAAAAGTAAATTAGATTATTAATTTGTATTCTAACATCGACTAATGCAATGGGACAAATCATTTTATATACTTGCAAATTGTACCAAATAAAAGATATCAAGACAATCAATAAAGACCACGTACGCACTGTTACCTTATCTCGGCTACACACAACTTCCGATAATATTTAGAATAATAATGCTATTTTATCCATTCATTTTGTCTTATTATTTTGATCACTTATGTATTTAATTTATTTTTTTATATAGTGATTAAGAAAGTGACTATTTGTGTATTAGTATTTTTTTTATATTTTTTAAAAATATTTTAAAAAATATGAATACAAAAAACAAAAAAATTTAATAAAAAAAAAATTGGCTTAAGGAGCACACCCAGCCGTCACACCCTAGCACTACTCATTTGGAATAATAGTATATTCCACGGCTAACCTCAATTTTACAACAATATTCTTTTCATTTCGATTGAAATTGACAGTATTTATTAAATATAAAATATAAAATGTTTTAGATTTCTAAATTGATACGAAAAATTAATCACTTATATATATATTTTATACACCCTATTAATATAATTAATTATATTATTTTTTAAAATATAAAATAATTATTTTAATTAATTATATTAATAAAATATATAAAAATAATTATATATAACAAAACTCAATAAATATATATTTCTCTTTCTTCCTACAAAGTTCAATAAAGTCCTATTTCAAAAGCAATAATTAATTACTTATTAGATAGACATTTTCAATAGAACGGTACTACAGTCACTGCTAGTGGCTTTCGTTGGGAGTCATTATTAGGTAAAAAAAAAAAATTTATTGTTGTTTTGTTTAAATCATTTTTTAATACTTTTAAATATTTTAAAAAATATATAAAAAATTTATAATAATATTAAATAATTTTTTCTTAATTATTAAAAAAATAAATTTTTTTTTAGCCAGCAGTAATTCAGCGGGAGCCATCAGCTGTCGCAGTTTTCCTTTCCAATATTCCCTCTGATGCTAGACGACATGTCCAATTAAATATCACGACTGATTCCCTCTGGTGCTAGACGTCATGTCGAATTAAATATCACGATTGACAGATTTTTGTCATTGGAACATCTCCATTTTTCTACCACTTTAATTGGTGCACGGCAATCTTAAGTTCAATGAACTAGCACGCGTGCTAGTTGAAAACATGGTTCCACATGTTGGTGTAGTATACGCACTTGGGGGAAAGAATCTGCTGGTTGACTTGAGTTTTTCTAGTACTACTTGTAGTATACGCAACCTCTAGGAAAACAAAAAAAGACATTTCAATAGCACAAAACATATTTTCATCCAGTAATCAGTCTGAATTTCCCATGACAAAAGATCCAACAACTGAAACCATCTTGTCACAGAAATTTACACCTGAATATACTTTATTTTATGGTAACAATTTTAGAAGACCATCTTCGTCCGGTTCCATATCTCCATCCCTATAATTTAATTCAAATACTCATTTCTTTAAATTTATCCCTAAAATTTATTTATCTTCTAAAAACCTCATACATCCTATTCCCCATCACTATCTCTATTCTTTTAAATAATATTTCTCTATTCTTTTTTTATTACTTTTTTCTCTCTCTTCCATTTACAGTCCTAACTACTAACTTTTTTGTCTTATTATCTTTTTTTTCAAATATCACTTTTTACTAAATATTTATTGAAGATTTTGACTATCCAATACAATATTTTTTTTTTAAAATTGAAATTCGTATTATAAAAATATATTTTTTTTTATTAATTAGTGTAAATTCTAACGTGATGGTAAATTTTCTAACGTGATGGCAAATTTTTATTAATATCTATAATGAAAAACCGAAAGTCACGTATTGATGATAAAATCTCTTAATTGGATGAAACGGTAATATTTTCATTCTTGAAAACCAACGGTAATATTTTCTGTCTTTTCTCCAACGGTTATATTTTTTGTTTTTTCTCTAACGGTAATTTTTTTTGTCTTTTTTCCAACGGTAACTTTTTTTGTCTTCTCTCAAATAGTAACATTTTTGTCCAATGTGTAACGATAACTATTTCCTCTATAAATACGCAAACTCAAGCCTCGTTTCCTCATTAGAACCAAACTTCTATTGTATCATTTGATCTCCTACTCCTTTCATCAAATGGCTCGTACTTTCTTTCGCAAATTATTGACATACGTATCCTCTGAAGATGATAGCGATGTTCAAAACACCGAGGCGGATGGACAGTCATCCAGGCGACGTGACAATAGCCAACGTCGTAAGTTTATTCGGCGTGATCATATTCAGGGACACGAGCGCCTATTTCGTGATTACTTCGCTGAAAATCCAGTATATCCATCGAATCTATTTCGAAGGAGATTTTCGGATGAGTCGTCCCCTATTTCTTCGTATTCTAAATGAAGTAGAGTCTTACGATCCATACTTCGTCCAGAGAAGAGATAATGCTGGCCGACTCTGTTTATCTTCCATGCAAAAAATCACCGCAGCACTTAGAGTGCTGGCGTATGGGGTTACTGGAGATTTTATGGATGAATACATACGTATTGGTGAAAGCACTGCAATGGAGAGCCTCAAAAAATTTACTGAGACAGTAGTAAGTGTTTTTTTTGAAGAATATCTAAGGGCTCCAACTGCTAATGATATTGCCCGATTGCTTGCGGTTGGTGAACAACGAGGATTCTTAGGAATGCTGGGAAGCATTGATTGCATGCATTGGAAGTGGAAAAATTGTCCTGCAGCTTGGAAAGGTATGTACTCCGGCCACATCCGTGAACCAACTATTATTTTAGAAGCAGTTGCTTCATATGATCTCTGGATATGGCATGCATTTTTTGGTATGCCTGGTTCACATAACGATATTAATGTGCTAGAGAGATCTTTTATTTTTACGGAACTTGCCCAAGGGCGTGCTCCTCAAGTCAATTACACTATCAATGGCAACGACTATACGATGGGCTATTACCTTGCGGACGGTATTTATCCCAAGTGGCGAACTTTTGTGAAGACGATTCCATCACCACGTGGGAATAAGAAGAAAAATTTTGCAAAAGCACAAGAATCTGCAAGAAAAGATGTCGAGCGTGCATTCGGGGTACTTCAACAACGATTTGCTATCATTCGTGGACCTTCCCGAATGTTAAAAGTGAAGGTACTAACAAATATAATGAAAGCATGTGTTATTCTACATAATATGATAATTGAAGACGAGCGTGATGATAATGAGAGTCTGAACATTGAATATGATCAACTTGATGATGATCTCCCCGATTTGTCGCGCAATCATACAACTGAGCTTACGGACTTCATCCAGCGTCATCATGATATTAGAGACAGCTCGACACATCATCAGCTTCAAGAAGATCTAATCGAATATCAATGGCTTTTATATTCACAACATTAGTCGGGGTTGCTTTACGTATTAGTATTTCTTTAATGTAATTGGTTACCTATGTTTAAGTTACTCTGATTTGCATTTGTATTTCGTTATTGTTATCAATTTTCCATATATATTTCGTTATTGTTATCAATTTCCCGAATATATTAATGGTAATCTAATTTGTTTCTGAAAATGTGATCGAGTCATTAATTGCACAACCATATCATACTTCCATATTATCAAATACAAAAAAGATTAATTACATCTATTTTTACACATATTTAATTAATGGTAACCAAGATAATTGTCCCAAACATAAAATAAATAACATGATCATTGTGAATCATTCCAAATCGGCATCTCTAATGCGTCTCGCCATAATTTCCCTCTAGAGTTGCTGGAAATAAAGCCGCTGCATTTCTGGCATCACACTCACATCCATCATCATGATGCGCTGATCTGATTCCTTCTTCGCGAGCTCCACTTTCTCAGCCTCCAACCGCAGCCGTTCGTCCTCTTGCCGAATTTTACTGAGCTCTTTTTCTCGATCCAGCGACACCTTCTCGGCCTCCAACCTCAGTCTTTCATCCTCTAGATGAAATTTTTTGCCTCTGTCTCTTTGTCATACTCCATTTTCTCGACTTTAAGGCGATAAAACTCTTTCTCCTGAGCGCGTAACTCCTCCAAAAGAGTATGTTTCATCTTCCTGAGTTGGAAATTCTCCTCTGCTTGCCTGCCTTCGGCCTTTCGTTTTCCTTTTTCAGCTTTCCTTCCAATTGGTCGGTCGGGCTCGATAACTTCATTCTCTAGCATTTGATCCGCCTCGATATCAAAAACAGAATCAACTGTAGCGCCAGAACATCGAGTTGGGGTCGGGGATGGGGACATCATCTTCCTTCGCTTTGGATCAGGATTTGTGGCTCGCCAAATCCACTTAGGTTGGTCCTTCAACAGGTGCCAACAATGCTCGAACTGGAAGGAGCATTTTTCTAGCGCTTGATACATAACCTTGGCCTTCTCAAACTTGCATGGAAAAAAAGAATTAATGTTAAACAAATGTAGGTGACAAGAATTTTGAGAGTAAAAGAGACAAGGATTTGGAAATTCTACCTTGTCTTGGTCGGTCATGTCACTTTGATTTAACCCTTCAACTTGGGCTAGTTTCGCACAAAACTTGTTTGTCGCCTTTTGGATAAACGACCACCGATGAATTAAAGACTTTATTGTCCGCTCATGGCTGGTTTCTTTAAATTGTTGGAAGTATTCAGAAATTTTTTCCCAAAGTTAAGAGTATTTTTGATCTGTTCCCTGGACGGCATCTAGGCTACAATTTAGCCATGCGGAGACAAGTAACTTGTCTTCTTCGGGGGTGAAATTCAGACCCCGCACTGATTTCCTATTGCCGATAGGCTCGTTAGGGGGTAGGGGTGGAGAGTCATCAATGGTTAATGGAGATGTTCCACTATGCCCGGTCAAAGTGGGGTCGAGTTGAGGATCTTGACTAAGGAGATTGGTGAAGTACATGTGTCCAGGGTCTTGGGAATCCATCTCTAAAAAAATAATAAAAAAGTCGATCAAATTCCCATCACAAAGAATTATGGGTTTCAGTGGGGGCTCAGGAACCGAATGGTCAAATTATGGAAATATGGCCACCCACTCATGGCAGCAACGACCGGTTGCCAGGACATGTTGGCCGTCCGGGTTACCTAACCATTAAGGAGATGGCCATAAATATCCCTAATCTTCACATTCGATTTTCATCATCACAGCCGAGGGGGTTTAATTTACACATTACACATCTATCGCAACAGAATAAAAAACAACAACAAACAGCATGCAAATCACAAACCACAAAATAAGAGCATTCCCATCCGGTTCCCCATATTGAGTAAGACAATAAATGTGGCTCAGAATGGTGTAACAAACTTCAACATGGGTAATCAAGGAGTCCAGCATCGATCGGCTGCAAAACCTCACCCGAACCCCGATTGCAGTTTATAGAGAGTACCACAAACTGCAACTTGGCCTATTCGAGTAACGATTACCCCGCCATATCGATGGGGCCCCAATTACACTTTTGAATTAACCCCATCATCACAGCCTAATTATATTCCCCTCTCCCCCGAATGACACGAAACACTGCAAATGACCCACTTCTAACGAAGAAATTACTCAATGACCAACAAATGATAATATTATAGTTAAGGAACAACAAAGTGACAAAAGGTTAGACCAATGAATATGTGATTAGACCAACTCATAAAGTTCCATTTTGATAAAATAATATAAACTTGAAAACCGTGTTATGAGGCAGTGCACACATCTTTGATACTAACAACCAATGTGTTATAGTACTTTCAAACCAAATTGCAGTATTTTATAAAATATTAAATGGCTAATCGGTAAAATAATACCAACCAAAAAGTACAAACAAATATAGAACAGAATAGTATATGGGCCTATCATTAAATCATAGATATGGAAGATCCTACAAAAGAATTTTATGCCTCTTTCAATGTCTATACATCACAATACATAACAGATTTCTTTTTAATAACCAAACAAGTTACAGTTTTGAGTTTGGGATCTGTAACACAAATCAGTCTCATGGCTGATAATGGCGGCAATCCACCAAAATAATACCAATGAAAGGGGAAAAAATGAGAACAACAAAAATGAGGATTTTAAAAGAAGTATCAAATTCCAACCAATTGCAGAATTTCGGGACCACGGGGGAGCCTCACAGAACACATGATCATCCATAACTGATGATCTATTATTATACATTTACAATAAAAATGGAACATTGAAAGCAAAATAGAAATCAGGCAAGACTCAGGTATGTAATAGCTGACAATTGTGGTTTTTTCTCAACCAAAAAAGCATTGACAGATTTGATTTAGTAACTACAAATTATACATAGCAGTGTTCTAAAAGAGCATGCATATTGGAAATAATCGAATCAACAATCAGAAAAGTCCCAAACAGATTTCGAGTAATTTCTCACAATCTCACAATTACAGTGAACCAAAATCTTGACAATCAGTGTGCACAGAGATACCAAAACAATAACCGAGAAAATGCACAGAGATACCAAAACAAGAACATCGAAAATGCACAGAGATACCAAAACAACATCCTCTAGATTTCGCAAGGTATTCAATGGCAATAAGTGAACAATAATACGATTCAAATAGAGAGCATAAACGATTCCATCAAATAAATCTTCAAAACATCAGAAATCATGATCCAAGGATTCGGACCAAGGATAAAGGAATTCGGACATTGCAGCAAAAAATCCCAAATCTTCAACTATCGATCGAGATTCAAACCTGTGAAATACTATTCAGACCAAGATCTAGATCATGGCTTTTAATTTTTCAATTAGAAAAAGATCCCTCACAGACTTGAGGAGAAGAGAAATCGGTCATGGCGTCGTGGCCAATCTCAACAGAAAACCCCAAATAGAGAACCACAAAAAGAATCGAAGGAGAAACCACAAAGAAACCAAACGGAAACTTACAAGCGTGGAGAGCTACCGTACCGATGAAGATGCGAACAGAAAAATGGGGCCAATCGACGGAGAAGAAGACGCGGGGGAAGGGGAAACCGATTGGGGTTTGTTGGGGATGGGGACGTACAGTAAATTCGCAAATATGGAGAAATACTGTACAGATCGTAAACGGCAACCGCATAATGGGGAACCGGATGGAGTAGGGTTTTTCAGTTAAACCCTAAAATTTTCCCTAAATTTTGAGGATAGGGGAGATATGGGGAACCGAATGGGGGTGCTCTAAGCACCGTTTCCCTGCAAATAGGGAAGAACCATGATTTTCAAGGCTCAATTTCAATAAGTTCCTTCATCTTTATTGGTTTGAAATCTTAAGCCCCGTTTGATTTTATAGATGGTTTCACTTATTTTATACCATTTCATCTCAACATTCAAATATAGATAATACTCAAATATAGACTATCCACCAACAAATGAGAGAATGACAATACATACTCCTACATAAAAGTTGAATCTGAAATGTTAAACTATAAAGGAAAAAGACATCCCTTCCCTCTTCCAAATCCAAAACCGAAACATTTCACAAAATGCCTGAAGCTAGCGGAAGATCAGATGGGCATTATAATTGGAGAAAATAATATAATTAGTTGACACACTAGAGCTAGTTTGGCCATGGGAAAAAGAAGCGCAAGATGTAGGAGTGGAAGAGATGATTATTGTAATTAGAAAAGTACTTAAATAAAGTATAAAAGTAATTAGGGCTACACAGCTCCTAATAATGATACATTCCACGACTAACATCCATTTTGCAACAACACTCTTTTCATTCAATTGAAATTGACAGTATCTATTAAGTACAAAATATAAAGTATTTTATCAATAATTAATTACTTCTGAGACAATTTGTCGTTGGTTTTGGTGTGAAGCATTTCCAAGTATTCCCTATACTTCATTCCAGCGAATGCTGGTCGTGGATTGGTTTCATTGTCAACCAACTCTGGTGCTGGGCTGACAACCGTTTCCAGTTCTGGTGCAAAAAAACAAGGTATCGATATTCTTGCATCCGTTCCATTCACAAGTGCCCGATGGAAAGCACTCTTGTACTTGCCGTTGCTCAGTATCTTGCAGGAAATTAAAACTTCTTGGTTAGAAAGATCCGAAGGGACATGATTAATTGTACTTCAATTAATAAACCTGCAATTAACTTGCTCATAAGAAAAAAAGGTGTGAAATTAGTAAACTGCAATATGTTAGAATAATTGGTAGATCCACCTCCATGTGATCGCCGATGTTAACCACGAATGCATTGGGTTTGGAATATACGTTGACCCAATTCCCTTTATGCTGCACCTGAAGGCCACGCATCCCATTATGGATAAGAAGGGTCAAGAGGCCGTGATCTGAGTGAGGAGGTAAGCCTATTGCTTCTTCCGGCTCTGGACATGGCGGATACAGGTTTGCAGCCACAATCTGTAAACCCGAATCCAAATTCATGGCTTTTTCTATGTAGCCTTCTTCCAACCCCAAGCTCATTGATATCCCTTTCATCAATTCTCTAGCTACTTCCCACGTTCTTTTGCTATACTCCATAGAAATGTCCCTGTAGCAATTACAACAGCAAAAGCCAATATTAATATCCTCATTATTATCGCTGCTGCAATTAATATGCATGATTACCTAAACCCAGTGGGTTTGGCCGGACAGTGAAACTTGGGACGAACAAAAAACTTGATAAAATCTCTCCAAAATAACACTTGGGTCGCTGCACCATTAATGCTGGTTCCATAAAAGATTGGGTCCAAAATATGTTTCCCTGCATATTCCTGCTTCTTCTCCTCCGTCAGTTTGAAAAACTCTTCACAAGTCTCAATCATCACCTTCATCAGGCTATCCGGCACACCATGATTGATCACCTGATAATCGTCAACCTTAATAGCAATACAAGTACCTTAAAGTACCCTAAGACAATATTAGTGCAATATTATATTTAATTACCAGGAAAAACCCCCAGTCTTGGCAAGCTTTGCCAAGGTCATTGACGATCTTGGACCGTTGCTCGGGAGTACCAGAGGTAAGGAGAGAGAAGTCGATAGTAGGGATGGAATCCTCAAATATTAATTCATCCGAAACTGGTAGATCATGGATGATAGTGGGAGTGAAGTACTTGTAGGCGGTGGGGATGGAGGTGAGGCCCCCACTTGTTTGAGTTCTTTGGCTGATGCTTATCATGATGATAATGATGATGCTGGGGTTGATGAGGTGGGAATAATTCTGATCATCTGAAGCGCAGGAGGAAGAAGAAGAAGCAACAGCTGAGACTGAACTATGTTTGGGAATTGGTATCATGTACGCAGCAGAAGGGTCTGTGTATATATAGCGTAGGAGGGAATAGTTTTTATTTTTTATTTTTTATTTTTCTAACCGCGTGTTAACTACACAACCGGTAAATATTACAGAAGGGGGTCCCTTCTGCAAGAAATGAGGGTTGGATGGCAATTGCAAATGCTTGAAATTTTGCAATTGCAAATACACAACCTGAAGCTATTTTTTTACGTAAAATTCATAAATATAACAAACACCATATCTTAAGTCATCAATAGCATATTCAGTCTCATTTCATACATCATTGATTGGAAAATTAATATATGGCCCAAAACTTTAAGCAGCATTGCTTCAATTACACCGATCCTGCATGTGGAGCGCCGTGGGCGATAAAGTGAGGAAAATGTTTTATTCCTAGAGAAATCTCGCAAGCAAAAATAAGTTTATAATTTGGCATAGTTTGATGTGATATATTAAATTATAAAATTATTTTTATTATAAATTAAATGAAATGGGGCCAGCTGATCCATAAAGCGAGTTAGATGGTTGCATAAGGCCCATGGTGAAAAAAAGCCCAAAAATTACTAAAAAGTTAATTATTAAAAAATTCCAAAAAAATTGACGAAAAGCTAAACTAAACAAGATTAACCTTGAAAATTGAAAGAAAATCAATTCTTAACTCCACGGTTAAATTAAAAATAGTCGTTAACAATTTTTAGATAAATTCTGCAACTTTACTGTTGAAAGCCAAAGGTCACAATAATTTAAAAAAAAAAAAACATTGCAATGAAAGTCCATTTCTACTAAAAAAAAAAGTTTGTCTATCTTACTGCTTTTCTTTTGGTATTAATTAAAAAATAAATAGAGTTTGTCTCTCAGATTTTTTTTTAGAGGTTAAGTCATTTCTTTTTATAAAGAGTGAGTTTAAATCTCTATTTAGATAGAGAGTGTTCTCTCTTGGACGCTGTATATAGAGAATATCAACAATAGTGAAGACCAGGCTAGTCACTAAAGGAACAGTGTACTGGTGGAGCTCCAAATGCATTATTTTAGTTTATAATGCCATGTTTGATATGAGAAAATCCCAGAATGTATCTGGTCATGGATGTAAGTTTTTCGGATGAATGAATAATGACAGTTGTCCTTAAAAAAAAACTATATATTTAAAACACTTTTAAACATGTTATATTTGTTTAGAAATAAATTAAAAAAAGTGTTTTCTAAGCTAGAAACCTAGATTATTTGATTTTTTTAATATCATGATTATATTTTTGAAATTTTGAAAGTTGTAATTATCTTAAAGTTGTATAGGTATTTTGTCTATTGACAATTTTTTTAAATTTGAATGACATTCCGCATTATTCAGAAAAATATACTTTTTTTCAAACATAATTTTTAACTTATTTGATATTAAAAAGTATTTTAATATGTAACATCCAAACAATCTAATTTTTTATTAAAAAATTTTAAAATTATTTAAACATTTTCTAATACTCTTAACGCGAAATCCAAACCGACCATAGTATTTCCTAAAAGTGGGTCATCTAATGCGAAAACAAGTGTGAAGATATAGGGGACATTATATATCATAGATTGCCTGTGGCAAAGTTTAAAACCAAACCCATCCTACCCAACAGATAACTTTGGAGAGTGAGATGAGATGAAATTTTTTTGAATAGTAATAAGATAGTTTGTGAATAATAGTGAGATAATTTGAGTAGGCATGTGTAGAAAAGCTGATGACCCAGGACATCTGTGAGACCTGACTCAGCTCGACCAAGAAACATGGTTTGAGCTAGCTTGCGGGTCGAACTCGCTAAATTTCAAAACTATCTGACTAACAACATGTTTTAAGAGCTTAAGGGATCTCAAACCCTAGCTGCCAGCCCTCTCCAAATCTCATAACTTTGCTGACATCCCTCCCCATTTCTCTCTGTCATCGTTGTGATTGCTGTCGTCACCGTTTGTGATCGTCATCGGCTCCGTTCGTCACACCATTTTTTAACCTAATTTCTGTACTTTTTTCCCCCTCTTTGTAAGCTCCTTCTCATTGCTACAACAAAGGGTCGGTTTGGTTGTCGAGAAGTGGGTACTTTGGATTCTATTTTGTAGGTATATAGGTATAGGTACAGCTTCGTTGAATTTGCTTTTGGGAGATAATGTAGTTTTTTTTTTTTTTTTTTTTGCCTTTTTGTTTGTTGTTTGTCTGATTTCTTGGTGACTAAACAAAAATCGCATTGTTATATGATTTTTGTGTGATTTCTTCTATTGTTGGAACATTTTGATCTCGGTTCAAGTGAGTCTCTCTCTCTCTCTCTTTGTTCTTACAATAATCTAGGTATTACACTAAGTTTGTTTATACCTGTGTTGAACATATATGAATGTCTCTAAGTCTAGCTGAAGGAACATTATTCTTTTGCACAGAAAATACAAGGTCGAGATAAATGCAGCCTTGTAGGGAAAAACATATCAAGAAAATGTCATTGGGGAAAAGGAAAAAAAAACACTAGGTCAAGCTGTTTGTGCCATCCTGGGAGTTGGGTTGGGTCAGGTCAGGCCCAGACATAGATTGGATTGGTCATGTTGTAGGCCTAAGCTTGAGTTTTGGAAAAGTTAATTTTTATGAGGTTTTGGGAAATGAGAGAGAAAATTAGGTTGAATAAAAAATATTATAAAGTTAAAATATAGTTTTTCTTATTATTTTTGTTTAATGATTTGAAAAAACTGATTTTTTTTTTTAAAGTTCGGGAAAGGTATATCGATTAGTTTAAAAATATTTGTATTTGAGTAATATTTGGGAAGGAGATATTATGAGATGAGATGAGATGAAATGAGATTTGATAAAAATTTTGGGATGAAATATTTTTCCTAACAAGCCCTTAATATACAAGTTGATGTCATCATTTCGACCATGGTTTTAGAATCTTAGATGCTCTACCAATTTGAGGAAATTTACATAATTAAAGAACTAGCCTAGCTATTTTATTTAATCCCAACATGCGTTTGCTACCTACAAGTTTTTTATCAGAATTAAATTCACGAGTTAATATGAAACAGAAAGACTTTGGGCTAGTGTATCCTACAAGGGTTTCTTATTGGAGACCAATGGAGATGTGTCATATAAGGGCTACACCAAAAAACCAAACTCAACACGCTACATGGGATCCTTTCGTGTGCATACCCCCCTTCCAACCCCCCTCTCTTTGCTCTCTCTCTCTCTCATTGAAATCCCTAACCTCTCTTTCTCTCCTTCCCTCTCTCTCATTTGCTATCCTTCATGAAAACAAACCCGAATTAATCCCTAACCTCTCTCTGTCCTTCACTAAACACAACGGGAGAAAGTTGACATCAGGAACACCTTTCCAAATTCATTATTATATTGATCTTCTTAAAAACAAAGGCTTTTAAAGTTAGAGTTTCACATAAAAATAAGGATATGGGTCGTATACGTAGTAATGATCAGTGTAAGCATAGATAGGAGGAGTTTTAGAAGCAAGACAGACAACCCAAGTGGGTTTGTCTAAAGCATGGTTGAGATATGATAATATCAAAAGTTTTTCATTTAATTGCATATTCTCAATGATCAATATATATTTTTAACTTTCATCATTTTTAAGACTTCTGTTCAAATAGTGCTACCCTCCCTTGCATTGATCTCTTCATCCATTTGTCCTTAGTGTATCAGATTATTCTTAAGGACTTTCTCCATAAATATTCAACTTGAGTATAACAATTCTTTCCAATGGCAAGTAGCTTAATTACTTCTCAAAATAACAAGTTAAGCAGCCATGGTGAACTCCCAGAGAAACCCATTTCCTTTGGTCAAATATAAGCATGTGTACATACTACATGCGCATATATATATATATGTAATTAATATACAATCAAGTCTATAACAACAAGGCAAGTCTTAGGCAGCATGTCATTTTACGACATGATATATACCCAAAGGCCAGAAGATATGAACCAAATAGTAAACAACTGATAAAGGTAGCTTTTTGCAAAAAGGGGCAAATATCAGCACCTTTCCACAGTTAATCTAGTTTAACTGTCTCCTAAAGGTTTCTACTTTGCTTGTTTCGTTCCATATCCACCTAGCCCAAACAATGACCAAAAAAAAAAAAAAAAACCAGCTTTTAGATAATGGGTGAACATATGAGAATTTGTAATTTGGGAATAGAAAAAGGAGAAGAATTAGGAGAGGGAAGGAGAAAGAGGAAGGGGGGAGAGAGAGAGAGTAATTAGGGATTTGTAGAGAGAGAGAGAGAGAGAGCAAAGAGAGGGGATGGGGAGGGGGTCTCGACATGAAAACGAGAGATCCCCTTCAGCGCATCTCTCTCGGTTTCTTGATGAACCCCTTGCTTGAACATTCCTATTGGTCTTTAATAAGAAGGCCTTGTAGGATACACCGATTAAAAGTTATTCTCAATATGAAAACATGATGAAGTAGTATATCATATTATAATTTTTTTAATATATTACATTGAGATACACTACAACAAGAAAGGTTTTTTGCAACCATTATTTGCAATGAAAATATTTTCCCCTGATAATGTATACCTTTTTTGCAATGAAAGTCCATTTCTCATTGCAAATGTGGCAATCAATTGCGACGAAATAATTTTCTTGCAATTAACCCTGGGTTTGGGATGCGAATTTATCCTGCAACGATTTCGACACAATAGTAATGACATTATTATGCAAAAAGTTTCTACTCATTAGTGATGGTTTAATTTTGTTGCAAAAACATGTATACTCATTCGCTGCAAATAACTTTTCTTTTTATTATTTTTTTTTATAAAAGTAAATTAGATTATTAATTTGTATTCTAACATCGACTAATGCAATGGGACGAGCTATTTTATATACTTGCAAATTGTACCAAATAAAAGATATCAAGACAATCTTTATTGATGACCACGTACGCACTGTTACCTTATCTCGGCTACACACAACTTCCTATAATATTTAGAATAAAAATGCTATTTTATCCATTTATTTTGTTTTATTATTTTGATCGCTTATGCATTTAATTTTTTTCTTTTATATACTGATTAAGAAAGTGATTATTTGTGTACTAGTATTTTTTTTTATATTTTTTAAAAATATTTTAAAAAATATGAATACAAAAAATAAAAAAATTTAATAAAAAAAAAATTGGCTTAAGGAGCACACCCAGCAGTCACACCCAAGCACTACTCATTTGGAATAATAGTATATTCCACGGGTAAAAAATTCCCTCTGATGCTAGACGACATGTCCAATTAAATATCACCATTGATTCCCTCTGATGCTAGACGACATGTCGAATTAAATATCACGATTGACAGATTTTTGTCATTGAAATATCTCCATTTTTCTACCCCTTTAATTGGTGCACGGCAATCTGAAGTTCAATGAACTAGCACGCGTGCTAGTTGAAAACATGGTTCCACATGTTGGTGTAGTATACGCACTTGGGGGAAAGAATCTGCTGGTTGACTTGAGTTTTTCTAGTACTACTTCTTGTAGTATACGCACAACCCTCTAGGAAAAAAAAAAAAAAAGCATTTCAATAGCACAAAACATATTTTCATCTAGTAATCAGTCTGAATTTCCCATGACAAAAGATCCAAGAACTGAAACCATCTTGTCACAGAAATTTACACCTGAATATACTCTATTTTATGGTAACAATTTTGTAAGCACCATTCCCCTGCAAATAGGGAAGAACAATGATTTTCAAGGCTCAATTCCAATGAGTTCCTTCATCTTCATTGGTTGGAAATCTTAAGCCCCGTTTGATTTTACAAATGGTTTCACTTATTTCATCTCATTTCATCTCAACATTCAAATATAGACAATACTCAAATATAGACTATCCACCAACAAATGAGAGAATGACAATACTACTCATACATAAAAGTTGAATCTGAAATGTTAAACTATAAAAGAAAAAGGCATCCCTTCCCTCTTCCGGTTTCACTTATTTGGTCCCATTTCATCTCAACATTCAAATATAGACAATACTCAAATATAGACTATCCACCAACAAATGAGAGAATGACAATACTCATACATAAAAGTTGAATCTGAAATGTTAAACTATAAAGGAAAAAGACATCCCTTCCCTCTTCCAAATCCAAAACCGAAACATTTCACAAAATGCCTGAAGCTAGCGGAAGATTAGATGGGCATTATAATTGGAGAAAATAATATAATTAGTTGACACACTCGAGCTAGTTTGGCCATGGGAAAAAGAAGCGCAAGATGTAGGAGTGGAAGAGATGATTATTGTAATTAGGAAAGTACTTAAATAAAGTATAAAAGTAATTAGAGAAATGCCATGATGGCACAATAAAAGATCCAGAAGATGACTTAAAAATCATATAGGTAATAGATGTACTGTGACAAATAATAATTATAAGCATATCTTTTTTTTATTGTACATATTATATGGAATCAAAACCATAAACATGAAATCATCATATGCAAATAAACTTGTCTCTCACAGTAGCCTCCTCCTACATCTTTGGGAAACTTTAATTTGATCGTTTCGAGTGTAGCTAACACATATTCAATACCAATCCTATGTTCACGTGAATCTGCACAACAATCTAAAGCCAATCCCAAAGTGGATAATAAGCACTCCTCCGTTGCAACATTATCATTTTCGTTTGTTAACAAATTGTTGTCAACAACTTCAAGTACCGAAAGGGCCGATGATTCTTGTACCAAATACTTCAAGCTCATGTCTCCTACAAACATATTATCCGTGGGCTTCTTTCTTGTAAAATTCTCCACCAATAAAATGCCATAACTATATATATCACCTCTCGTAGATACAATTACTTCAGATCCGTACTCTATACACATGTTACAATTATCACAAATCTTATAATATGGTACTATAATGAAAGAAAACACATAGAAATGAAGTGCAAACATCAATATTGTACCACTTATATACATAAAGTGTATAATTGTATGTTTATGCATTTGAGCTAGAGTCTTACTTGGTGCCATATATCCAACTGTAGCAAGTGTCATTGCTTGTGTTAGAGAAACTTCATCACTTGGCGATGCCAAACTTTGCGACAGTGCCACCATATCTTCATCTCATAAGACATTGGTAGGATTCAAATCACAATGAACAATAGGTGTTGCATAACCAAGATGGAGGTACATTGGTAGGGAACTACTTCCATACCTAGATACCAAGCTATTGGAGAGGAAAGACTAAAAGCGGAAGGAAAGCTACAATCTAATTGCTCTTACCACATCAATCATTATATTTAGCCATTGTAACATATTCAAGTACACCAATGTTCAGAGTACAACCACATGTCTAGGCTCCCATTAAGCATGTATTCTAATACCAAGGCATGGAAGTCCATGTTACTATAGGCACTAATGATTTTGACGAGATTTCAGTGATGAATATTGCGTAATACCTCACATTCATTGTGAAAGCTTTTGAATGCCCCTTCTTTTCTCAAGTTTAGAACTTTTATGGCAACACTTGTTCCAACTAGGAGCATTCCTTTGTAAACAAGTCCAAAAATCCCTTCTCCAAGTAAGTTGTTTGTATTGAAAGCTTATGTTTCTCATATAACTTCTTGATGCGGAATTCTCCTCCATTTGCTAAAGGCAATGGATTTGTTTCAAGTGACAATTTCTTTTGGCATTTTATCGAGACAAATGCAACATATACTGCAAGTATCATCAACCCCATTGCAATTGATACAAATTTTACGATTTTCACTTCTATGGCCTTTATTGCTTTGCATGGGGGAACTTGCATTTGAGCCACACCACAAAGTCCATGGTTTGACATGAATGATGTAGCTGATAAGTATATAAATTGTCCACTCGAAGGAATGTCTCCTTGTAGTTTATTGAAAAATAAATTTATATCTTTCAAGAATAGAAGTTCTTCTAAGGGCTTGGGAATCTCTCCACTCACATTATTATAGGAAAGATCTAAAGCTCTAAGCTTACCAATTCACCAAAAGATATTGGAATTTTGCCATCTAGTTGATTAACTACCAAAGAGAGTGTAGTAAGACTTTTTAGCACACAAATTGTAAGAGGGATATGACCTTTTTATGTTTTTTTTTTTTTTACAAATCTAATACTCTCAAGGTATTCATATATCCAATATCTAAAGAAAGAGAACCACTAAGAGAATTTGTTGATAAATAAACCTCCAAGAGATCAATAAACCTCCACAAGCTCAAAGGAATCGAATAAGTTAATCTGTTGACACCCAAGTCAAGAGCTCTTAGTGAAGTCATATTATTTATGCATGAAGGAATGTGTCTAAAAGGCTCATTACCCCTTAAACTTAGTTTAACTAGGCTTCCTAACTGATGGAGCATCTATGGGATGAAACCTTTTAGTCTATTTCCATAAAGAACTAAACATTGGAGCATGTACAATCTTTCGATTGTAGTCGGAATAGGTCCTCAAAGTTCATTACAATACAAGCTCAAATCGATCAAGCTACTTGAATTGCCAATCTCTTTCGGAATGTTGCCTCTCAACTTAAATTTACAAACCTTGGGAGAAAAGAACTGCTAGTAAGACAGTCATGCCTCCTGAAGTCATACGATGGTTCATAGAAGAATGGTGTAAGAAAGAAAGGAAAGAGGCCGAACAATGACAGATAGAGGAGGAATGTTGCTAAGAGGAAGAGAGTGCATGGAGGGCCAGAGATATAATATCCAAATTTCTGGATCATGAAGAGAAATGAAGAGAATGGTGCCGGAACATGATGAGCAAGATGAGGACAATGGTGATGATTTGCCAACATCCTGTGAGACCAAACTTAGCCTAAGAGTTAGGATACAGGTGGACACGGTCGAAGAAGAAGACGGAGGAGACATAAGGAGTCATCTCATGTCTCGACCCCAAATGATGAAGGTCAGCATGCATACGCGATTGATAAAAAGCTCCATTTGCACTCAAAGGCTACCAAAGGCATCGATAGGTCCCCCATCTAAACTTGCCTCCCTTGAGAGTACCAGTAAAGGGAGTGCTCTCAATAAATTTTGAGTAATAACTATAGAATTCTTTTTATTTTTGTTGCAATTCCTTCCAATTTCAAAACTTATGCTTAAACCAAACTTTTGCAACAAAGATCTTCCTATCCTAACCTTAAAACCATACTTAAAACATCCATTTAGAAAAAGCTAATAATCAACACCAAACCTTTTGTAAAAAGATCCAAACCCTTGAATCCCAATCTTTGACCCTAGATCAAAACATCTTCAAGAATTCTAAAAAATCAAATCTTACTTCTAACATATTCATAACATCATCCTAAGATCAACCATGCTTTAAATCATCAAACTAAAGTCACCAAAATCACAAAATAACAATTAGAGTTTTTCGTTTTACACTTAGTCCAAAAACAAAAACTTTTTCCTCAACTAGTTTTGATAAATATCTTGATCAATAGTTTAAGAAGGTGAGATCTTCAAAATAGAGCATCAAATGGTTTAAAAATGTGTCCTAAAGAATATCCAACCATCAAACTTGAAATCACATGGCTAAAAATCAATAAAATATGGATCTAATCCAAAAATATCAAATCTTAGGCCTAACCAAAATCCTCTTGCATAGAAAAATCATATCTTTAAAACTAATACTAAATATGTTAAAAATAACATCCTAACATGAAAACAAGAGACTTTGGATCATCATATAAAAATATCAAAACCTTTAGAGTAATATCAACCCTTCTCCAAACAAAAATTGTTTTTCCACTTCCAGTTTTCAAGTTTCTAGATTTGAGAGAATCTATCATCAAAATCTTTATTCACGCAACAAAACCTCAATGAAAACTCATAAAAATATGCTAACAACACTCTATAAAACTTTCGGACCAAGATTTGCCCATTAGCTTGGTCAAAAACTCCAAAACATAACATACTCTCCAACTTCACGCCCAGAATGGCCTTTCTATGGTTAAAAATATTTTTGACTGAACCAATGACCATGGAATGATACGAATAATATATCTACATAAACTATACTCAAATAGGAACAAATTTTATGAAGGATTAATCATGTGAAAATACTTACAAAGGGTCAAAAATCTCCACACAAAAAGACCCAGAAATCTGCCCGAGAGAGCTCTTTTGGGTTTCTCTCTAAGAACGGGGTGAAGAAGTGATTAAATAGAAAGAAGTGTATCTTGCATGACTCTATAATTCTGGAGGGGGAAGATATGGACTTGAATGACCATTGATTGGAGGTAGCTATGTAACATAAAATGGAGATTAGTGAGGGGAAATGATTGCCTGCAGAAGTTGTGAGGTATGGAGGTTGATGGGGTGGGTTTCTCCATCTCATCCAGGCACTATTGGGTGTAGCCAAGGGTAGTGGATGGTCTGCCATGTGGGGGAGGAAACTTCTTCAAGAAGCTTTGCCAAGGTGGCCAAATTTGTGGGCCTCAACCAAGTGGGCTTCAATTTAGGGTTTAAAGGGGGTTTGGTTAGGGTTTGAGATGCTATCAAGCGCAAATCTAATTTTTCATGGCCCAATCAAAATTCAAAGGTTTAAAAGGTTGGATAATGATGTCATAACAAGGATTTGAGAAATTAATAGCATGTGGAAGTGATTTAATCAAGTGATTATACACAATGCTAGAAATTGGATCAAAAAGGGTTTGAAGGCCAATTAGAGTTTGGGGAAACCATTTAGGGTTTCAGTTTCAACCAAAATTTTGGGGTTTGAATTGGATTTCAACCATTTGGGGTTTCACTAGGGTTGAAACCCTCTTTGATCTGGCTCAATTTGGTTGATCAAATGAAAAAGGTTTTGCTTAGGTCGCATTATCTTACACCTTGATTTCCTTCACAAATCCATTTAATGGCTCCTTGATTTATATAGAATGAAGGGCAAGTGACTCACTCAAAATTGAGTAGCACTAATGCTATCCCAAGTGCAGGAGGATGTCGTGTAATAATAAGAAATAAATTCCTAGATCGTCTCCTCAGGGAAAGTTTACTCAAAATTTAAACTCGTTGAAAAATTGTGAAAAACTTCACAAAGAAAAAATAAATTAATGGTATGTGCAATGGATGAGAATTTTACTAGTCAAGGACTATATTCATATTTTTAGATTTGTTTGTCGGATTTTAAATGTAAATGACTAAAAGATTAAATTCAGAAATTAATAAAACTAAAATATGAACTGAAAATTGAAAATACTCAAAGACAAGAAAGATTAAAGAAATGCGAAAAAAAATAAATAACACGTAATAAGTAAACAAAAAAATAAATAAATAAATTACTCAATAAATAAATAAATAAAACTAAAGCTGCCGAAAAAATGAGACTTGTTCAACAAAAAATTAATCTAAGCAAAGCCATAAAAATGAATCTGACTACTAAGCTCTGGACAATGATATCGTAAAACAAGAAGAGAAAAGAAAAAAAAATAAAGACTGGCCGCCGAATGAAAATTAAGAGAAATGAAAATAACTCCACAAATGATGACAATAAAAGGTAAAAAGAAATGAATCCCGGCGTCCAAAAAAATAAAACTAAAGATGCCAAAAACAAAATCAAATACGCCGAATGCCACAACCAAAAGTAAAAAAATTAAATGCTGAATGAAAATTAAATTCAAAGTTCTTAGCTTCCATCTTTAACGTAAAATGCTTCAACGTAAAAAAAATAATCGTCCGTCTACCATCAAAATAGAGAAACAATAAAAATACAACAACTAGCCGCCTCCCACATAAGGTCTGGAATTCTACTGCAGAAGCTAAAGAAGAACCATTAAATTGATCTCTCCTGCTTCTCTAAAGAAATCCCAACGTAAAGAAAATAAAACTGAAAATAAAATGAGGCTGAGAAAACAAAGAAAATAAAATAAAAACAACAACTGTCCAACCTACGATATGAACGAAAAATAAATAAATTAAAACTCTACTTTACTGCACCTTCATCTAAACGAAAGCAAGAAGAAAAAAATAAGCTGCTTCTCCAAACGAGAAGAAAATAAATAAAATTCAAGACTACTCTACTGCTATAAAAAAATAAAGAAACTCCGTCTAAAACTGAAAAAGAAAGAAAGGAAAAAAAAATTATTTTACTACCTCTAGCTAAACAGAAAAATAAGAAAACTCTAGTTGCCGAATGAAATAAAATGAAATTGAAACTCAAACTGAAAATTTGCCTCCGTATACTATGTAGAGAAAAAAAAATTTGATCCGAAGTGTTCTCTCTTTTTTTTTTCTGCTACGTAAACAATTAAATACATGGAAAAAAATTTTCTTCCATCCGGTCTGAAAACAAAAATAGAAAATAAAACTAACTATACGTATATTGCAGAAAATTAAACTGAGACTGAAAGCTAAAAAAAAAAAACTGCCTCCTTTATCAAGTCTGAAATGTAAACACTAGAAATGAAGATTTCAATCAAACAAAATGAAATGCTGACTACTTCCGAAAAACCAACGTAAGAAAGGCATAAAAAAAAAAACTGAACTGACTCTTCTCCTTCCTACGTAAACCGAAGAAAAACAAGAAATAAACTGAAAACAAAACAAATGCTTCTGCTCTATGTAAACTGCAGAAAAAAAAAATCCGTCTAAAACTAAAAACTCCTCCCAAAGAAAAGAAAACAAGTCTGAAATGAAAACAGAATAAAAACCAGCCTTACGTAAACTTAAATCTGAAATGAAAACAGAAAAAAACAATTTCTGCTGCAACGTTCAAGTGCAGAATAAAATCTTTCAAAACTTGCCCTTCATTCTATATAAATCATACTAATTCTCATTTCCGTAAATATCGCATCCCGGTGTTTCAAGTCACTCTTCAACAAAATGTGATGCATCATAAGTCATGCTCTATGCTTAGGGTTGAAAATAAATCTTCACAAAATAATTCCGCTCAACTACTCCACCAAGATACTCAAATTTCACAAAAATGACAGAAATATGTGTTCATCATTTATGTTTCAATACACCTCACAAATTTTTTTTTTTTTTTTGGCATGGCTCGGTAGTCCTGCAGTTTACTTCTCCTATTTTAAATCAATGAACATTTCGCACATGCTTACACTCGTAGTGTTCCTCACTAACAAAAACTTGACTCACTCAAAATTGAGTAGCACTAATGCTATCCCAAGTGCAGGAGGATGTCGTGTAATAATAAGGAATAAATTCCTAGATCGTCTCCTCAGGGAAAGTTTACTCAAAATTTAAACTCGTTGAAAAATTGTGAAAAACTTCACAAAGAAAAAATAAATTAATGGTATGTGCAATGGATGGAAATTTTACTAGTCATGGACTAGATTCATATTTTTAGATTTGTTTGTCGGATTTTAAATGTAAATGACTAAAAGATTAAATTCAGAAATTAATAAAACTAAAATACGAACTGAAAATTGAAAATACTCAAAGACAAGAAAGATTAAAGAAATGCGAAAAAAAATAAATAACACGTAATAAGTAAACAAAAAAATAAATAAATAAATTACTCAATAAATAAATAAATAAAACTAAAGCTGCCGAAAAAATGAGACTTGTTCAACAAAAAATTAATCTAAGCAAAGCCATAAAAATGAATCTGACTACTAAGCTCTGGACAATGATATCGTAAAACAAGAAGAGAAAAGAAAAAAAATAAAGACTGGCCGCCGAATGAAAATTAAGAGAAATGAAAATAACTCCACAAATGATGACAATGAAAGGTAAAAAGAAATGAATCCCGGCGTCCAAAAAAAAATAAAACTAAAGATGCCAAAAACAAAATCAAATACGCCGAATGCCACAACCAAAAGTAAAAAAATTAAATGCTGAATGAAAATTAAATTCAAAGTTCTTAGCTTCCATCTTTAACGTAAAATGCTTCAACGTAAAAAAAAATAATCGTCCGTCTACCATCAAAATAGAGAAACAATAAAAATACAACAACTAGCCGCCTCCCACATAAGGTCTGGAATTCTACTGCAGAAGCTAAAGAAGAACCATTAAATTGATCTCTCCTGCTTCTCTAAAGAAATCCCAACGTAAAGAAAATAAAACTGAAAATAAAATGAGGCTGAGAAAACAAAGAAAATAAAATAAAAACAACAACTGTCCAACCTACGATATGAACGAAAAATAAATAAATTAAAACTCTACTTTACTGCACCTTCATCTAAACGAAAGCAAGAAGAAAAAAATAAGCTGCTTCTCCAAACGAGAAGAAAATAAATAAAATTCAAGACTACTCTACTGCTATAAAAAAATAAAGAAACTCCGTCTAAAACTGAAAAAGAAAGAAAGGAAAAAAAAAATTATTTTACTACCTCTAGCTAAACAGAAAAATAAGAAAACTCTAGTTGCCGAATGAAATAAAATGAAATTGAAACTCAAACTGAAAATTTGCCTCCGTATACTATGTAGAGAAAAAAAAATTTGATCCGAAGTGTTCTCTCTTTTTTTTTTCTGCTACGTAAACAATTAAATACATGGAAAAAAATTTTCTTCCATCCGGTCTGAAAACAAAAATAGAAAATAAAACTAACTATACGTATATTGCAGAAAATTAAACTGAGACTGAAAGCTAAAAAAAAAAAACTGCCTCCTTTATCAAGTCTGAAATGTAAACACTAGAAATGAAGATTTCAATCAAACAAAATGAAATGCTGACTACTTCCGAAAAACCAACGTAAGAAAGGCATAAAAAAAAAAACTGAACTGACTCTTCTCCTTCCTACGTAAACCGAAGAAAAACAAGAAATAAACTGAAAACAAAACAAATGCTTCTGCTCTATGTAAACTGCAGAAAAAAAAAATCCGTCTAAAACTAAAAACTCCTCCCAAAGAAAAGAAAACAAGTCTGAAATGAAAACAGAATAAAAACCAGCCTTACGTAAACTTAAATCTGAAATGAAAACAGAAAAAAACAATTTCTGCTGCAACGTTCAAGTGCAGAATAAAATCTGTGTGTGTATCCCCTCTAAGCTTCCAGCCCCTCAGTATTTATAAGTCAGCTTGTGTGTTTGCTTCCCTCTCATTTTCTGTCCGTGATTTATGCATGTTTTCGGTGCATGAATTCCAGCTTTGATTGTTTATTCTGCAGGTGCAAGTTGCTGCTTTCGGTGGATTCTTTTTCTGCATTATTTTTCTGCATTGATTTTCTGCTGCTGCATCATTTTTCTGCATCACTTTTCTGCATTGATTTTCTGCTGCAGTTTTTCTTCTGCTTGAGTTTGTGCTTGTGTATTTTCTGCATTGCTGTCCGAGTGATGCATCTCCCGTGGGCCCAAGTGTTTCCTCTCCTCTGCATATGCATGTGTGTTGAGCTGTTGCCTTGCATGTGTGTTGAGCTGCATGTGACGTGAATGACTTTGTTTCCCTGCATGTGTGGCTGTCGTGAGTTGCTGTCTTGACTTTCTATTTCTGTGCTTTATATTTTCCTGCTTGTTGTGTATTTTTCTGCAGGTGGTAGTTGTTGCTTTCGGTGCATACTGGTTTTGTTTTATCTGCTGCAAGTGTTGAGCTTGATTTCCGTGAGCTGCTGCTGCCGTGATTTGCTGCTGCATTAGGTGAGTGATGCCCGATTGGTTCATGTGTGCTTAAGTTGCCGTGTATGATCTGCATGTGTGTGGGCTCCAGTTCCAGTCGTGTGATTGCTATCAAGCAAGCTTTTAGTGTTTGCATGCAGAAACTCCATGGCAAAATGGACTCTTGATAACTCCCGTCCTGGTACTGGAAGGTCCCTTGGTTTTGTGGCTCCTTCAGCCAAAACAACGCAATCCATGCAACGTATGACATCTTGAAGCCCAGCAACAGAATCCCAACCCTGAAATAAATTTCCACTTTCTGATTCTGAGCCTCCAATATACACAGGTGCAATCCTTAATAAGTCTCGGTGAAGCCTCCTACTCTCACGCTTCAAAAATTCTTCATCCTCACCGCAGTTCTCTAACCATTTCTCTTCTGCTTCAATATCCTTTCGCCACGAATCATTTGAAAGCTTCCTCATTTCCAACTTCAATTTCTTAGCCTTCAGTTTCTTTATCCGTGCTAGATATTGGTTACCTTGATTCCACATTTTCATGGCATGGAATCTGAGAACCCTTATTTGCATATCAAAGAGTTTGAAGAGGTTTGTTCTACATTCATGGATCGGACCTGCACTAAGGAGGTTATTAGACTAAAGTTGCTTCCATTTTCTTTGAAAGATAAAACTAAAACATGGTTGAATTCATTAAGACCTAAACCATAGGCACATGGCAGGAAATGCAAACAAAATTTTTGACGAAATTTTTTCCAATACACAGGACAAATGTACTTAAAAGACAAATTATGAACTTTACCCAAAAAGATAGTGAAACTTTTTATCAAAGTTGGGAAAGGTTCAAAGATCTTTTAAATGCTTGTCCTCATCATGATTATGAAAATTGGCGATTGATAAGTTTTTTAATGAAAGTTTGACTCCTAAAATGAGCCAATTTGTACAAACTATGTGTAATGGAGAATTTTTTGACAAAGTGCCTGAGGAGGCATTTGAATATTTTGATTACCTTGCTGAAAATACTCAATCTTGGGACACAACTAATGTGCATGATAGGTCTAGGCAAGTTGAGTCTGGTCATGAAAAATATACCTTAAAGGAAGATGATGATTTGCGTGCTAAATTAACCTTGTCTAAAAAAATGGAAGCCATGGAATTGAAGAAAGTAAATGAAATGCATGCTATCCCTAAATTTTTTGAGAAGTGTGACATATGTGAAGATCATGGGCATTCAACTAATGAATTTCTCATGATCTCTGCTTTGAAGGAAATATTGTTAGACCAATCTAATGCTATAAACATGATACATAAACCATATTCTAGTCTTTACTCTAATTCTTACAATCCAGGATGGAGGAGCCACCCAAATTTCAGTTGGAGGGTGACCAGCATGTAGTTCCAGCAACTTTGGACTGAGGCCCTCTTAGCTCTCAATTCAAGCACCTCCATTGCAAAAGAAGGGACTTGAGGAGACAGTACAACAGCTGTCAAACACCTTGCAGCAGTTTATGCAAGGTCAGGCAACAATCAACAATCCAAATTCTCAAACTGTAAACGACATCCGAAGCACACTTACAAAGATGACTACCACCTTGAGTTCCCAAGAGAAAGGAAAATTTCCTGCACAACCTCAACCCAATCCACAAAGTTGGCCACTTCAAGGAGCAGTTGAGAGTTCAAATTTAAGGCAAGTGAAGGCAGTCACTACTTTGAAAAATGGTAGGGTGGTGAACATTCTAGCTCAAGGTTTAGACAAGGCTGGTAAGGTCTCTAAACCTGTACAAATTGATGCTGAAAAGAGTAAGGTTGAACAAACAGAAACTGAAAAGATTACATGTCCTGTACCCGCTCCTTTTCCTCACAGATTGGCTCCCCTGCACAAAGATAAACCCCAATCTAAAATTTTAGAAATATTCAAGCAAGTTAGGATTAACATTCCATTATTGGATGCTATTCAACAAATTCCTACCTATGCTAAGTTTCTAAAAGATTTTTGTACTGTTAAAAGAAAATTAAATGTGCAAAAGAAAGCCTTTCTTATTGAGCAGGTCAGTGCCATAATTCAGAGTAATACCCCACCAAAATATAATGATCCTGGTTCATCTACAATTGCTTGTGTTATAGGAAATTCAAAAATTGGTCAAGTTTTATTAGACCTTGGTTCAAGTGTGAATTTGCTGCCTTATAATGTGTATGAGCAACTTGGTTTGGGGGAGTTAAAACCAACTCCAATCATTTTACAACTAGCTAACAAATCAATTAAAATGCCAAGGGGGGTTGTTGAGGATGTCTTAGTTCAAGTGGATAAATTTTTTTACCACGTAGATTTTGTTGTGTTGGATTCACTTGACACCAAAGTCTTCTTTTCAAGCACTTGTGATTCTTGGGAGACCCTTTCTTGCTACTTCAAATGTATTGATAAACTGTAGGAGTGGTGTCTTAAAGCTGAGTTTTGGGAACATGACCCTTGAACTGAATATTTTTAATATTTGTAGGAAACCTCAATATTTGGAAGATGTACAAGAGGTCAATTTGCTGGAAAGCATCCTTGAGGAAGAGACTTATTCGGCATACCAGCCCACTAATCAGCTGTTTGAATTAGAAAATATTTGTGACCCTATCATTGATGACACCCTCATTGATGCTTGTCCTATTTTTTATGTAGAAAATAAATTTGAAGCTAAATGGAGGCCTAAAATTGAGTAGCTTCCACCATTGACAGCAAGTTTGAAGCCTTCAGTAGATAATCCCAACACTGGAGCTGAAACTATTGCTGACTGACCTAAAGTTTGCATTGTTGGGCCCGGACAACACTTTCCCAATAGTGATTTCAGCCCAGCTCAATCACAACCAAGAAGGTAAATTATGGAAGTCTTGAGGCAACACAAAAGTGTTATTGGATGGACAATTGTGGATATGAAAGGTATAAATCCTCTTGTGTGCACTCATAGGATTTATTTAGAAGAAAATGCAAAAGTCTCAAGGGAGATGCAAAGGAGACTAAATCCTACCATGAAGGAAGTAGTAAAAATAGAAGTTTTGAAACTACTTCATGTAGGAATTATCTACCCTATTGCGGATAACAAGTGGGTAAGCCCCATTCATGTAGTTACAAAATAATTTGGGCTTACCATTGTGAAAAATGAGCAAAATGAACTGATCCCTACTCGGATTTGTACTGGTTGGTGCATGTGCATAGATTATAGGAAGTTAAATGCCGCCACTAGGAAAGACCATTTTCCTTTGCCCTTTCTTGATCAAGTTTTAGAAAAGGTTGTTGGCCATGATTTTTATTGCTTTCTTGATGGATTTTCTGGTTACTACCAAATAGAAATAGCACCTGAGGATCAAGAGAAAACTACATTCACTTGTTTATTTGGCACTTTTGCATCTAGAAGAATGCCTTTTGGACTATGTAATGCACCAACTACTTTCCAAAGATGTATACTTAGTACTTTCAGCGACATGATTGAAAATAGTTGGAGGTATTCATGAATGATTTTTCAGTGTATGGTAGTTCTTTTGATGCATGTTTGACTAACTTACAAGCTGTTTTAGCCAGGTGTGAAGAGAAGCAATTGCTTCTCAATTGGGAAACATGTCACTTCATGGTTCAACAAGGCATGGTTCTTGGTCACATAGTCTCATCCAGAGGTATTGTGGTTAATAAAGCTAAGATTAAGCTTATCTCCAAGCTTCCTATACCCAAGACGGTAAAGGAAATCAAATCTTTTCTTGGGCATGCTGGATTTTATAGAAGGTTCATTCAAAAGTTTAGTTCTATCTCTAAGCCCTTGTGTGAATCACTTATGCACGATGTTGCTTTTGAATGGACTCCTTCTTGTCAAAATGCTTATGATAAGTTGAAAAGCTTACTTACTACAGCCCCTATCATGCAACCCCCTATTTGGTCTATTCCCTTTGAGATAATGTGTGATGCTAGTGATGTAGCCATAGGAGCTGTACTTGGACAGCGTAGAAATAAGTTCCCACATGTCATTTACTACAGAAATTGTGATGACCCGTTTTTACGTGTATTTTCACTGAAGGAATAATTTAATTTAATTAAATTTATAGTGCTTTTATTTTAAATTATCNTTATAGTGCTTTTATTTTAAATTATCGGATTTTAATTGGATTTTATTGGCTGTTGAATTTAAATTGCTGTTTAATTGATTTTAGCTCGTTTTTGGTTTTAAAAAATTTAACAGTTGGTTTTTGCTAGTTATTTATTTTATTTTAGCTTGACGATGTGTTTAAAATATTTTCTTGGTGTTTATTTATTTATTTGATGTAGTGTTTAATTTATTTTAGTCGTTTTATGTTTTTATATCGTTTTCGGCGGATCAGTTTCTGGATCCCGGAAGTGAAGTTTGGACTTCATTTCTTTTTCCTCTTTTTCTTCTTTTTGACGTTGAAACTTCAATGCCTCTCTTATTTTTGGAACATTTGAGAAAAATAGAATAAGGGAATCATTCAACACCCGGAAGCAAACCATTCAATAAGTATTGTATTTCTTATATATATAATTACATGGTGTATATCGCCCGTTAGAATTGGTCTGTACATAGGTGCTAGTGTTATGGAAACAAAACAAAACAAAGAAAGAATACAGAGGAAGGTCAGGAGAAAATCATGCATGCACAACTGGACCTTCCAAGACTAGGGAAATCCAAGAAATTTATCAGATTGAATCAATCATTGAACCGAATAAGGAAAATCCCCTCTTCAAAGGCTTTTCATACTAATCCTAGGAAGGTGCATATCTGCCCCGAAGCGTAAACAAATATTTTTTGCCATATTTGGCAAACAGATGAATAATACATAAATTTATGTGGTTTTTATGGGAAGTATGCATTTGGAGATGAGAATTAGGGAGAAGATGAAATCAAAATAGTCCAAAATTAGAGGCCAATTAAGAGACAAGAGTTTTACCACATCCAAACATGTGCCACGCCTTGCATGACCGACCACAACAGAGACAAAAAGAAGAAGAAGAAATGCTAATAACGTGAAGCATTGATATGTTGTGATTTACAGTGAGCTTCCATTAAAGCAAGAACACTAACCTGGCGTACCTTCATATCCCACTTCCATCGTTCTCACTAGCAAGAGTACCATCAAAAGACACACTCTTGAAGCTCAAATCGAGTCGATGTTGTTTTCAAATCCAGAGAAAATCAAGAGGGGAGTATAGGCGAGGAGAAGGAATACGATCTTGGAGTAGAGATCATATATATATATATATATATATATAGAGAGAGAGAGAGAGAGAGAGAGAGAGAGAGAGAGTAGGTTTTTTCTCTTGCAGGAAGAAAGGCTGAAAGAGTGTGGGATGGGTTCTACGGTTTCGTGGCTTTCGTTCGATAGACAACCTGTCCAACCCGCATCTAATTTTAACCCTAATTTATCGTGTGGGCTGGATCGGTCTATCGAGCAGGTTGGGCCATCACGTTTTTTGCATAGGCCTAAGTAATAAGTACAGAGGAGTTCGGGAGTCGGATGGATGGAGGACGGAGATGCTTGATTTATTGTTCTATGGTTGGTTGTATTTGTCGAGCATTGAAATTTGCATTTACATGGTGCATGCACATGTATTTTATTTTAATTGAGAAAATCCTATTTTATTGGCGTAAATGGATTTTCTGGTGCGTGCGTATCACGAGCCCAAGCCGGGATGGGTTATTATCTCGGTGGAGCTCCTCTGGTCACTCGGGAGTGGATAATACTGAGTGACATCCCCTGGGTTGTCGCTGGGCGACGACCGGATCGCACGATACGGTAACGCTGTCGTGTCGACTCCGTGGTCCTTAGAGTGGCGGGGACTAGAGGATGGCCTGGCCAGGTACGCGCGAGGCGGAGGCGCGAGTCGGGGCGTCACTCGTGTAGGTGTCACACGCGTAGACGTTACCTGCGGTGTGGCACAGAGCCAGAGTGTGCGGATGATCCCTAGGGG
>QGSO01000386.1:865049-1063892 GCA_011037825.1 Carya cathayensis | reverse complement strand
ATAGAGATAGTATAAAGAACAAGACAGGCTATCTTCCAAGTCAAAGAGCAATGTAATTTTTTCCCGATCGGTGAAAATGACATTTTTTAGAAACTCGCAGCCTTTAATCTCGTTTGTCAACAACATCAGGCGATTTTTTTCAAATCTCCAGCCACACTTGTCGGGTCACGGACGGATCCAATTACTATCTACAGTGTCTCCAATACATCGTTTTCTTCAGACCATTTTTTTGCTGCGGATCCTTTTTAATGATGCCAAAAGGGGGAGAAGTTTTAGACTAGAACATTAACATTTTTTAAATTGTTAAACTTGTTATATATGTTTAGAACTATATTTATATTTTTGCTTGAAAAACTAACGCACATTCTCAGGGGGAGCTTAAGTATTAATACAGGTTTCAGGTTCTATCAAGTATTTGTCATCATCAAAAAGGGGAAGATTGTTGAACCTAAGGTTTCAAGTTTTGTGTAATTATATATTTACACATGGATTTTGATGATAACAAATGAATTCAAAGAATAAAGGAGTCTCAAGCTCAAGTTATCTACACAATGGAGTCAAGCACATCAAGAAACCAAGCATGAGCAATAAGGGAACAAACTCACATTAAAGTCATAGAGTAATGTTGTAAATCTCTTAAAATTTGAAATTAGGATTAAGGCTCAAAATTAATATTTTATCATAAAGCATTAAAATATATTTTCCACATGTGCATGAATTTTTTTGAAAATTAAATTTGAAAATTTTGAAAGATAATTGATTGTCATCTTTCACATGTGCATGCCATGATTAAAGGTTTGAACTTTGAAAATATTAAAGATGATTGATTGTCATCTTTCACATGTGCATGTTTTATTTGAATATTTTCAAAAGTGATTGATGCTTTTCTTGACTTATGCAAAAGGAAGATGCCTTTGTTTGAATATTTTGAAAAGTAAAGTGTGCTCCTTTTGTCATATGCAAAAAGTAAAAAATTAGGTTTGAAATTTTTGAAAAGCAAAGTGTGCTCCTTTTGTCATATGCAAAAAGTAAAAAGATTAGGTTTGAAATTTTTGAAAAATGAATGATGATGTTTTTGACATGTGAATCTTTTTAAATTTGAATATGAAGTCTCATATGCCTATAAATAGATCATTTGAGAGCTTCACATTTACAATACCAAAAGCATACAACTCTCATTCAAAGCTTTCATTCTCTCTTCTCTAAGCATTGAGCCTTAACCCTTGTTCATTTTGAGAGATATAGTTTGTGCTTGTATTGTTCTTATTTCACTCATTGAGGAGTATTTTCTGATATCCTACCCACTATCAATTCTTGTATCAGTAAAAGGGTGTGTACAACCCTTGTGCGTGTAGAAAGTGTTCTACACAGGGAATCGTTGAATCACCACGTGTAAGGTGATTGCAAGTGTAGAGGGTATTCTACACGGATCCTTTGTAGCGGTGTTATTCAAAGGTGTAATAGGTTTCTATCTCCACCTGAAGGAGATTGAATAGTGAATTCGGGGATCCTCAAGGGATAGCTTGAGGCGAGGACGTAGGCAGTGTGGCCGAACCTTGTTAACATACTGAGTTTGTTTCTCTCTTACCCTTACTCTTTATATTTATTGTTGTTTCATATTTTATTTATATTTTATATTGTATATTTGATTTATAATTGTTTATTTTTTTAAATACAACTCAATTCACCCCCCCTCTTGTGTTAGTCATCTGGGCAACAGATCATATATTATGTTGGGCATGAAGATCATACGTAATCCACATTTTCTACATGGACAACAAATTGACGAATTTGTAGCACAATTCTCACATGCAAATTTCAAAAACTCCTTGACACCGTCGACATACTCTTTTGTATGTCGAGGTTTTTTTTATCCAACTTTTGTCTATAGCTTAACTATATTTGAAATATGAAAACATAACTGAATGAGAATGCAATATCATCAATAACTTAAAACATAATATGCAAAATAATATTGAACTTTGAAAAGTAAAGCAAAATAAAACATAAATTTGTATATAACCAGCAGCATAAATTTACAAAATAAAGCATAAATTTGCATAGATATTGTACGAGGATTTATTTCATACGTTATCTCTCACTTAAGACTTTAAAATTTGGTCATAAAATTTAGGAGATATTAATCTGTCCTTAGTTACCAATAACCAACAGAGGGTAATGATCACTTGCCGCCCATCCAATGCTATTAATTTTCTAGATAATTTTAAAAAAAAATCTAAACTGTGATATCTTCTATATATAAAAAGTACCTATGAAACAAAATTTTGTTGTTTTAACAGAAAATCTTGTTTTACCGTTAGTTGTATTGTTTCCGTTAAGTAGCAGTTAAGCCACCGTTTGTAGCCATTTGTGTTGCGTACTGTGAAGGTAACAGATTGACTATCGTATTTGAATTAAACTTCATTAACTACTGCATCTATTTCCTTCTCTGTCTCTTCATCTTCTCTCTTCTTTAATTCTTCTGATCTTTTCTCTTTGTCTTTGCCTCCCAATCTCCTCCACCACTCCTTAGATGCTGCGGATTTGGACCCACTGCAGCTCAACACTTCTTTCTCCAACAAAAGCCAGAGCCTAGAGAGAGAGAGAGAATGCAAGGCTTCAGAATGTATTCCTAGGGTTCGACAAAAACCACCTCTCCACGATGATGGCAGCTAGCTTGACAGAATCTCTGCTAACTAGATTTTGTGTTGGCCTTTATTGGCGTCTCGTGTTTTGAATTTGATTGTGTTTTGGGTTTGGATTTTCATAGTTTCTACTGGAACTCTGTTTCGTGCATTTGGGTTTATGCATGTGGTTCAGTACTCTGGCTATGGTGAAGGACTTGCTGGTTTGAAGGTTGTTCTTTTATTTATTTTGTTTCATTTTTCATTCCAAACCCTGTTAGCCTGTTAAATTTGTTATTTTTTTTTGGTTATTGAGGGCGCTAGGATTGGTTTCTCTTATTCGAGACTGGGATGGTCAATAAATTTGTAGAAGGGAACAAATATCTTTTGATAAAAAAGAACGATGAAATCTAAGTGTCCATATTATGGAGTGAATTTCTAAGAGGAGTCATTTTTTGGGTGTTTGAATGTACCCCTGCTTTAACCTATTTGTGGGTTAATATGTTGATCAGTGTTTAATATGTCTTTGATGTAGAATTGGAAATGGAGCCTATATCTATTTCAGGCTGCAATGCCATCTTTTGTTTTTCCTGAAAAATAATTCAATGAGCATTAATGATATATATTCTTTTTTATTTCCAGAATTGAACATGGCTATTTAGGTATTTTAAATACTGAAACTATGGTATTTGTAGACGAACACACAATCCGTAGGTTTCCCCCTATTCTCCCAAACTACACCTTCCTGTTGCAGAAGAATTAAATGGTAAAACTATTTGTGGTTGAATATCATGTTTTGGGTTTGGATTTTCGCAGTTTCTGCTAGACCCCTGCTTCGTGCATTTGTGTTTATGCATGCGGTTCAATACTCTGGCTATGGTGGAGGACCTGCTGGTTTGAATGTCTGTGAATATTTTACTTGCATTTGCTGCTTGCTTTGTAGATTTATAATGCCATTGATACTATACCAGTACATTTGTAATTTCTTGTAAAGATTACTGTGATAATTTTCATTTATGCTGCAGCATGTTGAAGTTCTGGCTCCGACTCCAAAAAAGGATGAGCTCTTGCTAAAACTGGAAGCAATTAATCTAAATCCAATTGATTGGAAAATTCAGAAAGGCATTATGTGGCCTTTGTTGCCTTACAAGTTCCCTCATGTGCCTGGTAAATTCTTTATTGCTCGTTGTTTCTATTAACAAAATTTTTTATGGCACCTTGTTAGGCTTATTTGACCTTAGAAATGCATTCTAATACATATATCTCGTTGACAGTTGTGAAACGGTGCTAAGCTATATGTCAAATTTGGATAGCCTGTTATTATTTGGCAGTAGTTAATTTTTTTGTCAAAGACATGCTGACTATTTATAATAGCATAAGCATGACATAAAATCTAATTTAACTTGATTCTATGTTGATGTTAAATTGGGTAGAACTTATTTCTGGATTCTCCTTTAGTGACCATTTGTTTATTAATTATGAAGATACAAAATCATGTTTGTGGAATACCGCAATTTCAAGTACACGTGAATAGAAAGTTTGTAGCTTTTACCCTTTTCCAAAGGATAAGGATTGAGTGTTGACTGTTGAGTCTTCACCTCACTTTTCAAAGCCATGCTTGCAGCACTATGCTATGACGGCATTGCAGTTATTTCCAAATTGGCCTTCCAAACATATATCTTCACATATTTTATTTAGTAATTTATTTTCCATATTTCTTTGACTATGGGTGGTTGGGCTTGGTTCAGGCTACTCGATTTGACATGATGAAGAAGAATGTCTAATTAGCATTCTGTACATCTTACAGTTCAACTACTTATGCCAGTTTCAAAGGAAGTTGGGAGCATTTGACTTTCCTTTAGTACTCAAGTGGCCTCAAGATATTGAACTTTGAAATCAAAACTGATACAGTAACATCATTTGTGCAGTGCTGAACAATTCTATTACATTCCAAACATCAAATAGAAATTTGGCTTAAAGTATCTTTGGCTCTTTTCCCTCTCCAATAAGTTGCTTTCTCTTGTATGCACCCAGTGTACTTGGATTGGATTGAACCTCTTCTTAAAAAGAGCAAATTATTTATATAGAAATTATATTACTATATCAATAAATCAGCATTTTGATGATACTATTGAACTGACTTCTGTGTGGGCCAAATTTTCTGGATGTGCCACATTTTACCCTTTTGGCTGAATATATTCCATTTGACCTCTGCATGTTTTTTTATGCATGATAATTTAGAGCTGTATGTTCATGGTGTCAACATGCGTCGAACATACTACACCTTCTTTTTAATCTCATCAATAAGAAAGTTTGTTTTTACTATCGTAGCATGCTTTTAGAGAATTGTTTTAGTGCAACTGGGTTTGAAGGAACTGGTTTATCACTTAAAACTAATGAAACATTGGTATAACAACTAGTGTTGGTTGAAAAAAAATCTATTTTGTAAAACAAAATAGAATTAATAAAAAAAATTAGTCCTTCACAAAAAAAAAAAATTATAAACTAACCATCTAGTGTATATATATATATCTATCAGTAGCCTAGAAATTAAAATATCACGTTTTCTTTCAACCTAGTCAAGATATTAATATGTCAGTAGTCTAGAAATTAATATCATGTTTTCAATCAACCTATCCAAGATATATGGCTCCTCAAACCATATATATGCAAGGATATTGATAGAACAGGACATACATGTTTAATTGTTAGTACCACTAAAATGTCTTAATGAATGGTCCTGATAGACGTGGACAGACATGTTATAGGTGGGTCCCCAAAAATGTAATAATTGTTGCTGCTGTTGATTATATTCTATAGCTAGGAATCTAACTTTCATTATCAAAATTGGGTTTCAACCCAAAGGGGTCCCCCACGTACACCATCCCTACCGGTAAAACAATCCAAGTTGATTATGGAAAATCCTTATCTCATCTCTTTCTATGCTTCTTTTGTTTTCGTTTGTTTGGACAAATGATGCAAACGGGTAGGAGCCACCTACCCATTTGTCTCCGGTTCACAAAAGCTGGCATCAAATGCATGATGCATCGGCTACTTTGACAAAAACTTGGTGGTCGTAGACTAAATCGAATAACATCATGTTCAGAAACTGAGTTAGAGAGTCTTACATACGGGAGTGTTTGATGGTGGAGAGTTGCTCTCTGGCGCCCTCTACTGCAGCTGCTGGAAGCGGCGTGGGCCGTGGCTTTCGGTTTGTACTGCGCGCTATGGAGTGCTCTGTTTTGAGGGTGCAAAACAGAGGATGTTCGGTGGAGGAACGAGGTGGTGGTCACTGCATGTGTGGAGGCCGTGATAGAGGAACCTGGTTGCACCTAAACACGTGGTGGTAGTCACTGCATGCGTGGACGCCATGATAGAGGAACGTGGTGGCTGTAGTCACTGCATGTGTGGAGGCCGTGAGTTTTAAGGGAGGAAGGCTGGTGGGTAGAATATTGCCGGGTGGGGACGTTGCTGTGTGTAGGAGGAGATGTGATTAGGGGCGATGTGAAGGGACGTTTTGTGGTGGCGTTGCTGCAGAGGAACGTCATGCACGATGATTGTGTGGAGCAATTAAGTTTTGGCAGCCCTAGCTATGTTAATGGGGAAGATAAAACAGCATGATAAGTTTTAATGGAATAATAAGTTTTACAGATGAAAATGGCATGATAAGTGTGTGTATATATATATACACACGTACATTTTGTAATATTGTTGCTTAATCTATTTTACTTATGTTTTTGACTTGCTAGGACCTTTTGTTTGAATGGTTAATGCGTACGAATTGTTTGAATTTTGTAAGATAAAGATTAGTAATGAGAAAGATACCATCATTTAATTTTAACCTTATTTGAAATGAAAAATATTTATATAAAATAAATATTCCAAAAAAATGTATCAAGGTTCAAATGAAGTTACTGTTTGAATTGTATAATATAATTGGGATAGAGATGAAGAGCAATGAAAAATGTACCATTATTTTTTAACTTTATTTTAAATGAAGAGCATTTATATGAAATATGAGGTATTTTAATAAAAATAACTTATAAAATCGTTATAGAAGTATTATTATTTCATACATCAAAATAAAATTTTGAAAAACTTTAAAAATGATTGTCTTCATCATTTTTCAAAGTTCAATACAGCAAAATAAGTTATAAAATATAAGCCTAACATTAATGTTGCTTATATATTTATTTAGACTGCTTCAATTATATATAAGCAATTGTTTAAAAAGTTTAAATTAATAGGAAGTGATAGATTTTATTATTAATTTTATATTTTAACACTTCACTCACGTCATGTGGATCAACTAGTCTTCCTTAATGAGTGGTCTCAACACATGGAAGATCTAATTAATTTGGATAAAGTATATGGTCACTTTACACTCCGCTCACGTGTGTGCCAGACCTTCTCAATTAATGGACTCAACATGTGATATATTTAATTAAATATGGTAAAGTGTAGAGTTACTTATAGTGATCCCCTCACAAGTGCACCAAACTCATTCTCAATAAGTGGGCTCCACACTAGAAATATTTAATTGATCAAGATAAAGTATAGAGTCAAAGTTTAAATTCAAAATCACTGTTCTGATACCGTGTGAAATCATTACTTAGCCTAAAAACTTAATTAAGAGTATTTGCTACGAATTTTGGTTGCAAAATAGCACCAATTACAAAACATCTTATGATTTCTGTCAATTTGGTATATCGCTAGAAATACCTACATTTTCTAGTGGTTGTTAGTCGCAGCAATTGTGATATATATAGTATTAGTATAAGTATAATGATCTATATAATAATTTATATATAGATTTAAAGTATATTACTAATAGTATTAGAGTGTTAGTATAAGACCATAAAGTATAAATTGTAATTAATATACATTATATACTGATGTATATTAGTATTACTAATTTACTAATATAATTATCAAAATGAATATATCAAGAATTTATTACGCGATAAAATGTTATTAATATACATATTATATTCAAAACATATGATCAAATAAATATGATAACATTATCATGTTTAAGATTATAATAACATTATTATATATATATTTTTTATATTAACATAAAATTATAATAACATTATCTTATATAATATATATATGATAAAATAATATTATATATTATATAATATAATTATATATAATATAAAAATATATTATATTAACATTTCAATTACAGAGAAGATTGGAATATTTGGATTAAAGAGTTATGAACAAGCATAATATTAGTCAAGAAATTGTTAGCTCATGAGTGGTGGCGTGCGTACATACCCACATATATAATTTCTCTCAAAATATTGTCAAAACAAAAACTAATGAAAACTTAAGTTGGCGCCAACCTCTCTGCCTCAAATTTTCAAGAAATTTAAATTTCTCTCTCTCGGCTTAACACTCTGCAACTCGCTGTGCAATACTCACTGTCTATGGTTGCACAAAAACTCACAGGCTAAACGCTCCCGGATCATCGAATTTTGTATATGAGATTTAAATTTTTTTTTTTAATTTTATGCAAGCTTATTTATTTCGAATGTGGACGATTCTGGTCTAGTTCAAAATGTCCACGATTTTGATGTTTCATTCTACCTGGTTTGGATTGGGAGGTGATCTCACCTCATTTCATCTTATCTTATCTTATTATTACAATTTTTTCAAATTTTCACACAAAATATAATAAACAATTCAACTTTTTCAAATCAAGAATAACAATATTTTATTTAACTTTTATCTTTCATTTAAAACCGTCATGTCTCATCTCTCAAAAGATAATAAACAATTCAACTTTTTCAAATCAAGAATAACAATATTTTATTTAACTTTTATCTTTCATCTAAAACCGTCACGTCTTATCTTTTAACTTGTATGGTTTTATATTGTTATATGAGAAAATGAAATGCCTCATAGAATTATTCAAAAGTGTAGGTTGCGCCATAGAGGTCCTGATTGGAGCATTCTGCACTGTCATGGCGATTGTTATCAGCTTGCTCATCAACGATTGGCTTTTGTAGACCCAGCTTAATTAGAAGATGCTCTTGGCCTTTCTTCTAAGGTTTGTATATATAAATCCATCATCTAAAGTATCAGAGTTGCATTTCAGGTTTTTTCATGATTTTGTTTTATAATTAATTACAGCCCACTTGCACGCGAGGTGCGCGCGAGTAAAGAAAGCTTCAAAGATACTATTGTATCACCATCTATGTTTCTTGCCCATCTCCCTTGGAGATATTACAATTGAGAACTTTGATTTTTCTTGACTTTTAATCTCTATGTTTTCTGAAATATATGAAAAGTTGTTCTAATTCTATGTACTTAAACCATATTTACATTTTTCAAATGCCATTATACAATGAAAAATGTATTGGAAGCTCGAAGTGCCCAAGGTATACTTAATGAATTGTATTCGGCATGAGTGAGATGCATTTATGTCAATTCAAGTCTATGATGGTTCACACCTTACATTTCTTTGTTTCTTTCTACTGTTTTGGGATTGTGTTGCATGTCTAAAACCTAGGGGACTCCAGAGAAGAAACACAAATGAGTCTCGTCTTTACTTGATAATCAGCTACTAATATGTATGTGCTCTGGGCATCATTTATGGAGTTGTGCCATTAAAATCCATGACCTAGGCCATTGTAGGCATTTAAATCTTCCCCATTGTTTGAATCTGGACTTTTATGCTTTCAGCTACTAGATTGGAAGCTCTCCAGCTTGAGGATCGTATGATATTGAATATGATTCAAAGAAACATTTTGCAAAGCATTTTAAAACAATTAATTTTGTAGTTGATTAATTTTACTTCGAGATTTTGTCTGGTTAAACACGATTTCATGGGTATTGACTTTTTTTTTTTGTTAGGAAGATTGATAATATTAATTGGAATTACCTGTATAATTCAAGTAAATAGTCCTTTTACAAATGAGATCCAAGCTTTCTTAGATATGTGAGGCATGCATGGTTCACTCGTATGAGATGTTTGCACAATGTAATTCATAATTGCTGCCTTGTGCTGTATGACGTTTACAGGTTTCAGAGTGATAAGTGTTATAACCTGGAGTACTACATTCTAAGAAAATATAGCATCCATTTATACATAAAACCTGCTACGCTTTATTTGCCTTGTCATCCCTCACTTTGGGATTTTAGTATCCGAGTTTTATCTTGCGATATAAGATTGTATGAGGCATGATATTGTGGCAAAAGTATAAAAGACAATACAAGTGTTCGTACTTGCACGTTCATGTACTGATTTCTTGTTTTCTTTTTGTAGCACAATATCCTCTTCATTTCCTTTAACATATATTACTCTTTAGAACCTTTAACATGATATATATCTGCTTCATTCCCAATCACATTTGCCACTTCATCTATTATTCTTTTAACAAATATTACTCTCTCCATTAATCTAGTATGACTTTTTTGATCTTTTCCAAACTCAACGATTGCATAACAATTTCAAAGAACCATTGAATAAATGTGAAGAAGAAGAACTATCCATGAAAGAAATGGTCCTAAAGCTAATGACAAACACAATATGAAGAAGAAGAATTATCCATGAAAAACTTTCATGTGAATTGATTTGTAATTTTTTTTATTATATGAATAACGACCCATTCTATCATATTTATTATTAATTTATATATTGTATTTTCTTATTGTGGTATATCATATTATTGGTGCGTTCTAAACGCTGTTAATTAATGCAATGTGCTGGTAACATATTTGTGGCGGCGTTTATATTAATGCCATTAATTTATGTGCCAGCAACGAACTAGAGGCGGCATTTACATTATGCCGTTAATTTATACAATGCACCAGCTATGTATTTGTAGCAGTGTTTACATTTCGCCGTTAATTTATGCAATGCGGAAAAGACAAACTCGTGGTGGCGTTTAGATAAACATTGTTAATAAATTTGATGCGCCACCAATGTACTATTGGTAACATTTAAAAAATGCTGCCAATTTATATGATGTGCCGGTAACATACTACTAGTGGAATTTATGGTAACAACGCTATTTAATCAATGCCGGTATTTAAATAAACATTGTTAATTTATTCAATGTGCCGCCAACATATTATTAGTGGCATTTAAAAAATCGTAAACAAACGGTTTAAAACCATTGTTTTGGCATCCCATAACAACAATGAGGGCCCGAGATGACCATAGAGTATCCCGTTCTCCATTTCCACTGAAAAATGGGATTGAAATGGGGTTTTTTTTCTCAAATTTCCAAAACCCCATTTTCAATCCATTAAAAACAATTTTACCCAAATTTAATCGGTAAAAACGTTTAGTAATGGACATACCTGTTGCGGGTTGGAGAGTGGTGGTCGACGGTGGTGTTTGGCAGCGGAGTGGCATTGGAGCGGCGAAGAACAATAGTGAAGCGCAAGTTTGGCAACAACGCCTAATATCTATTTTTATCTGTTGGAACATTTAGTAAGGCTGTTTGAACGGATTCAAAATATCTTGTGTTGGTTCGAACGCATAGGAATACAGTTCCAACGGTCAAGATATTGCGTATATTTTTTTTTATATAATATAGTATATATACTTACACAATTTCTATATAATATATAATACTATATATTTAGTCATGTATATATTCTTAACTTATATTATACTTATTAACTTATAACTATATATAATATACTCCTATATAATATACTTATAATACTTATATGGGTCTACTATATAAGTATATAGGCTTGTACACTACTATATACATATCTTGTACTATATATTTAGACTTGCATATATTCTTAACTTATATTATACTTATTAACTTATACCTATAAATATTGAACACATAAATATTTAGTGTTCTATATACCTATATCATCTATATATATATATACAGTAATAAAATTAGATATATAAAACAATTAGATATAAGGTATAATATGTTCGAACAACATATATTGATAGTTTGAACTCCATACGTACATGTGCGAACGCATATAAAATAGAGTTCGAACGCATATAATATCTTGGCGCCATTTATATGCTGTGGCGAGATCTCTTTGCACCATATTACACTTTTAATTATTCGTTCTAACTCCTATATTTCATGTTCAAACGGGTGGGTGCTGAATTGAAAGGAGGGAACTTTTTCCGCATATGAGTTTTCGGGTTCAAACGGTAAACGATGAAATAAGACGTCCAGAAGCACAAACATGCTGCACATTTGTGCTTCTTGAGAGTTGAGAGACAGAGAGCACGAGAATGAGAGAGACAGTGAGCATTGAGAGATTGCTCCACGGGGCTCGTGCTGGACATCTAGCATAGCTTTCTCTTCATTTAGGTAAGTGTTTTTAATTTGATATTCTATTTCAATGTCATTTTTTATTAAAAAACTTAAAGTTACGTTCTCCTAAACTAATTGCCCTTCTTACTAATTGCCCTTCTTTTGTCTTCTGTTTTTGCACAATATATTAAGGTTAGAAGAATATATTTGTGATTGGATTTGAGAAATATGTAAATATATTTGTGTTTGGATGTGGGAATATATTTGTGTTTTTGAACAAATATGAAAATATTTGTGTTAATAAATGTTGGAGTATGAAAATATATTTGTGTTTGTACAATGTTTGTGAAATATGCATTTTATGAGTTTTTGTTTATCCCATGAATGTGTTCTTTGAGATTGTGTTTGGCTTTGTCATGTTTCTAGACTATGGGTTGCAACCATTCGAACACAATAATATATCGTTCGAACTCATTATCCTATTCGAACGGATATTTAATTGTTCGAACGGATGTACTCATAATATATGTTGTAATACTTAAACTAGAATTTAATACTTAAAAGATAATTTATTAAAAGCTATAAGGTATAATTAAAAAATAAGTAATTGAACCTATAATTAGTACTTTAAAAATAAAAAACATAAAATTTATTTAATACATAAATTACAATTAATATTTAAAAGATAATTTATTAAATGCTATAAGGTATAAATAAAAAATAAGTAAATTTAAATTATAATTAATACTTTAAAAATAAAAAACTAAAACCTAATTTAATTCATAAATTACAATTAATGGGATTAAAAGATAATTTATTAAAACCTATAAGGTATAATTTAAAAATAAGTAAATTTAAATTATAATTAATACTTTAAAAATAAAAAAACATAAAATTTATTTAATTCATAAATTACAATTAATATTTAAAAATTAATTTATTAAAAGCTATAAGGTATAATTAAAAAATAAGTAAATTTAAATTATAATTAATACTTTAAAAATAAAAAACATAAAACTAATTTAATACATAAATTACAATTAATACTTAAAGATAATGAGGTTAAAAGCCGTAATTAGAAAATTATGATTTGGAATTTGATTTGGTTTACTACTGTTTTGGTTTACTAGTTAGGAGCTAAATGGATTCCAGTGTTATTTTTATATGCATGTAATTGAACCTTAGACCCATTCCAAAGTTGTGGCCAAACATTCTTTAAGAAAATATTTGGGTACAATTCTTGAATTGTCCAAAGTTGATAGTTTGAAATTTTATCATTTATATGGCATATTTATTCAGTTTAACTATTGTATTAGTTGTATAAAATTTTTGTTCAGTGTTTCTTTACATTCTTCGGGTATGCCGTTCGTAAGTCATTCCGCCCATGAATAGGATCGACGACTTATCGTGACTAGCATACTTAGAGAATTGTAGAAAAATGTTGCTGAAATTTTGATTAACATTAGAGTTTAAACTGAGTATATATGCGATATAGATTATAGTCTCTCGAATGGGATATGACCAACTACCTTATCAATACTAGAAGCAGTATCCGCTAAAAGACTCTTGTAAAATGTTTATCCCATAAATTAGCTTATTTTGATAGACAGACGATGAGTAACGGAAATACAATGGAGAAGAGTTTGATGTTGTTGGAAGATAGACTTAGGCGAGACTATAAGGAGTATGCACAAGGGGTGAAGTTTTTTATAGAGTTTGCTTGCATGAGTGTTGACAGTTGAGAATTTATAAGAAGTGCAAAAATCTTAGTTCTTATAATTTGGTGGTAGTGGAAGATCATTTATTTGTAAATGGAATCGATCTTAAATACTCACCTTGGGTCTTACATTAACGACATTGGATCTTAAATTTTCTAAAGGAGTTAGATTTAGCAGTCAGTCCAATCAAATGGAGGAGGGTAACGGCATCAACATTAACGACATTAATGTGGATGCTTCTGATGACAGTGATGATAATAGAGAGGATATAACTGAGATGTTAGGCGATCTGGGTGTAGGAATATTAGGGATGAGGGATGGAGAAAGAACATCTGCACAATCATTTGAGGGAAATGAAAACTTTGGAAGACTGTGGGAAGATGCACAACGAGAGTTGTACGAGAGGTGCACCCGTTATAACAAATTGTCTTTCACAGTGAGATTGCTCCATATTAAGTCTATTTGTCATACTTCTATTTGTAGATTGAAAGAGTTGTGGGATCGGGGTGTCAGTACGAATGATATGGCCTTGTCATGGGAGTTCAAGATGTATGTTGCAGTGATGTGAACAATAAATGATTTCCCAACATACGAAAACTTGTTTGAGTGGAGCACAAAAGGTAAAATGACTTGTCCTGTTTGCAATAAAGATACACATTCTCAGTGGTTGACAAATGGTAAAAAATTATGTTTCATGGGACACCGTCGATATTTACCAGATGATCATAGATGGAGTTCAAATAAAGCGATGTTTGATGAAAGGGTTGAGCACAGGTCATCACTGCCAGAGTTGTCTAGGAATGATATAGTCGCACAATTGGGGGAATTTTAGAAAACAGATTTGGGAAATATGCAAGAGTTTGAAAGAGAAAAAAACAAGTAGCGGAGTTGAATTGGGCCAAAAAAAAAATACTTTTTTCAAGTTGCCATACTAATCTACCTTGACATTGCGCCACAATTTATATGTTATGCACATTGAGAAAACTATATGTGAGAATATATTGAGCACTTTGATGTCAATAGAAGGGAAGATAAAAGATACAGCTAACTCTCGTAAAGATTTAAAAGAATTAGGAATAAGACTGGAGTTGCATTTGTAAGATAATGGGTCATTTGCCTATATGCCCATCGGATGGTATACACTTTCAAATGATGAGAGAAAAAAATTTGTGATTGGTTCATGACAATTAAATTACCAGATGGCTATGCTTCAAACATGTCAAGATGTATTCAAACTCATGATTGGAAGATAACTAGTCTTAAAATTCACGACTGTCATGTATTTCTGCAACGTCAGTTGCCGATTGGTGTGCGTGGAAAGCTTACTTGAGATGTTCATACTACTCTCACAGAATTAGGGTATTTATAGTAGAATGTTGAAAGTTGATATATTGATAAAAATGGAAGCCGACATTGTAGTGATATTGTGCAAATTAGAGAGTTTGTACCCGCATTCATTCTTTGATGTAATGGTTCATTTGGTTATGCACATATCTCGTGATCCTTTAGTTGCTGGCCTGGTTCAAATGGACCCTATTGAACGATTTTTAAGAAAACTTAAGTGATCTGTGGGGAATAAAACTCATCCGAAAGGTTCGATTGCAGAGTCATACATTGATAATGAATAACATACATTTTGTTCAATATATTTCCGTGGGGTTGATATTAGATTTATGAGACTGAATCGAAATTATGAAACTGGACAAATGGGAGTCTCATCGACATTTATTGTGTTTTCCTAGACCGTACGTCCCATAGGCGCACAAATGGGTAATGACCTATGTGAGTGAGAGATTAAAAGAACTCGATTCTATGTCTTGAATAACTACACAAAGATTGACCACTACTTGAAGTTAGTGATAATCCTCTAAATCAATACTATCTTTAAGTAAATTATACAATACAATAGTATAACTTGATAAAAATTAATAGTTCACGTGAACATGAGCAGCAAATATATACTTCACACGAATAGTGTAACTGACTTAGAAAAGACGCACGAAGAGGAATTTGTCTTGTAGTTTGAACATACGATATTACTGTAAAGCCCCATCTTATAATGCGAACTACATACCACTAAATTCCAAAGATTTCTATCTAAAATTGATATAACCATTATAATATTTATTGATGTTGGTTGTATCGAAATATAGTGACAATTCAAAAGAAATCTCACCAGAACTGTATGCTCTGGCACGTGGACTGTCTAGGCTGGCCATCCAATACTCAGGATGTTTGGTGCCTAGATATAGATTTCACACAGCTGATAGAGAACGATATGGAAAAATTTAAAATTGTGGGGTCGTTGTCAAAGGAAGCCATGGGGATTAATACATTGACTTCTATGGAATTGTAGAAAATATCATAGTGTTAAAATATGTGGGGGATATATGGTCTAGTTGTTTAAATGTAATTGGTGGGATGTTTCAAATCCTAGGTTGGGAGTGCGTAATGATGAATATTTTTTTAGTGTCAATTCATCTCGCACATGGTATGAGGACGATCCTTTCGTTTTTGCTTGCCAAGCGAATCAAGTTTTTTATTTAGATAATCCGAAGTACGGGAACCCACGACGAATAGTGGAGAAGTTTTCAACAAGAATTGTATATGATTAAATTCCAGAGGCAGATGAATCACATGAAGAAGATGATAGTCTAGAAAATGAAGAAGCATATCAAGAAATCGAATTAGGCATCAATCTATTTGTTGATCTAAGCCAATATGACATGGTCCCATTGCGTCAAGAAGATGTTCAACTCGAAGTAATTGATGGTGAAATGTCGGAAGAATATGAATCAACTGAAGTGTCTAGTGAGGATGAGGGCGACTGGTCCAGCAAAACCGATCGTGAATAAATTTCAACCAGATATTTTTGTAAGTATCATTCTTATAAATATCCATAAGCTTTGTTCGGATAATAATTTATTATAATTTCAAATAGATATGCCTCCTAAACGTAAAAGAACACGTGAGCCATCCATATCCCTTACAGCCAACTCCTCATGTGGTTCACCTTCCAACAATGGTGGGCCAACATCACCAGACCCAGAACAAGATAATTTATCACTATATATCTATAGAATAAAATAATTTAATTAAAATATATGCTAATATTACTATATTTATAGCTGTTGTAAACCAGCGCCGAGGTAGAGGCACTACGAGGGGTGTCTACATAAAGTATGGAAAGTGACTAAAATTAAAGTTGATATACATGATGATCACACCGGTGGTTCCAAGGATTTGGTAGCTTGGCTTGCTTCTTATGTTGGTACCCTTACTCGCACGTATGCATAGATGGTTATATCCTCCTGGCTAAAGTTCCCCAAGATGTGAAAGACCACATCAAAAATCATTGCTTGGTAATAAGCTACTTTGTATAACATGTTAATTTAAAAAATATTTGTATTTATACTAATTGTTTATAATTTTTTGAAGGACGAATTTGAACTAAATTTTGGCTGGCGAGAGGATCGACTAACAGTTGAGGAACTAATGTCGAATGCATTCCGTGGGTACAAAGATCGTGCCATGCACACTATCAGAAGTTTAGTACTACAACAAAGGCACGTCAAAGTCCATTCCAAGTAATGCCACCAAACGAATGGGATAAAATTTGTTATATGTTTGAAGATCCGTAATTTCGCTGCTATCTTTTTTTAATAGTATATGATAGATGTATTAAACATATAATTTTAATATTTTTTTTTAACAATGGAGTACGATGAACAAAGCAAATAAATCAAATTTAACGATACACCATTATATGGGTTCTTGATCTTTTCATCACTTGTCTAAAAAAGTGGTAAGTTATTTTAGTCTCCGTTAAATATTAACATATACACTTTTCTAATTAAGTTCTAATATAGATTTTCATTTTGCAGTACAAAGAAAGTTCTGCTGACTATGATCTGACCCAATTGCATGCTAAAATATATAAAAATCATGATGGTGTTTGGAGCAATCCCAAAGTAGATGCAAATTATGTGAGTTTAAGTTTTTTTAATTCCATTGTTTAGAAATGGTTTTTGTTACTTATACTAACTTTAATTTTTTTTTAGGACAAGATGATATCTCTTAAGGAAATTGTTGCGGTTCCATCTAATTAATCATTTGTCAACGATGCTCAAATCCTTTCTCAAGTTCTTGGATAACGTTCTGGATATTTGAGAGGCTTAGAACGTTGCGTGAAGCCATCCTCAACATCATCCTCCTCTTCTTAAGCTAGATTGAATGACGACAAGACTAGGGAATTGAATGAAGATATAGAACGATTGCGGTCTAAGGAAAAAGAGTTGTTGATCCGATTAGATCAAACAATAGATATAGGGGCGAGATTAGAAGAGAGGCTACAATTGAATAACCAAAAAATGTTTGAACAGTTCCAATCAATGATGTTCCAAAACTTTATGCCACCGCCACCACCACAATCATAATTCATTAATTTTTTCTTTAATTGCATTTAGTTATGATGTTCACAAACATTTAAACAATTGATGTTTGAATTACAATTTGTGTAATATTAGTATAGTATTTTTAATTAAATTCTAATCTATTTGATCAATATCATTTGAAAGGTAAATAATCCGTTCAAATTCATTCGAATTAAAATAGACCCATTTGAACAAAAACAAATCCATTCGAACGGTATTCAAGAAATATAGTCGGTACATCCGTTCGAATAATAAAATATTTCTTAGAACAACATTATTATTCAAAACACCGTTCGAACAAACAGAATTTCTAAAAATAAAATGCCTGTTCAAACGAACATAATTTATGTTCGAACAAAAGTCACTTGAAAATTTTAGTGGTTCGAACGCATAAAGTCTGTTAGAACACTCTGTTCGTTCGAACAAAATCAAATATAATTATTCGTTCGAATAAAAATTTCTTATTGTTCGAATGGAATTGTCGGTTCGAACCTAACTTTTTCCATTTGAACGAATTTTTGAGATGACATTTTTTTGTTTAAAAAAATCCCGTTCGAATGGTTTCAAACGGTTCCGCCTAATTTCATTCCTAAAAATGATTTTTGGAGATGTCTCCAAAAATATTTTGAGATGGTCTTTTGGAGACAAAATAGAGACGAAATTCTTTTATCTCCAAAAGCTTTTGGGGTCGAAATTTAGATTTTTGAGACAATTTTTTTAGACTTGTCTCAAAAAATCCAATCTCTTGTAGTGGGTGTACATTTTACTGTAATGAGAGTGCAAGAGTAGAGTGCATTGAGGCATTAGTGTAGAGAAATTTATAATGTAATCAGTATTACGATAAATATAAATGATTAAGTTTACATATTTGTCTGTTTAAAATTTTTGAAAATAAGTAAATTTAATCATTTTTGTTCGTCACAAACACATGACTTTTTCTGGATATCGAAAACTCCAAGCTATTGCGTAGCCTGCATATATAGCACTTGAGCACATAACGCAATCAAACTTTTACTGGCTATCCAACGACCACTCTTCACCCTCATTTAAGAGAAATAATATATATAAGCTTCAAATACACAAATTTCACACAAAAATCTTTATAAAAAAAGTGGATTCAACCATGAAAAATGTGAAAAATTTACCTTTTTTTATGGGATCCACAATTTTACAAAAAAACTTGCACAAAATTTATACATTTGGAGGTTGTTGTTAGAGAACACACGGCAGCACTCCAGCTCATACATACAAGCCAGCTTAGAGCCCTCCAGTCAGCAAAGGCAAGATGTTTCTAGAATAAAATAAAGTTGCAATTCTGTTACTTAGTCTTAGCCTACGTGTATCAATTAGTTAGATTTTATTCCTTTTTTCTCCTTTTTGTTCTCAATATATAGATGGTACTGTACATTGTAACTTTACTGAATATATTGAAACCCATTCTTCCTATGGAAGCTTTCTCTTCGATTCTCCATTCCTTCAAAACTGTTATGGTATCAAGAACCATCCATGGCCTCCGAAAACACTGAATCATCCGAAAACACTGAATCCTCAGAGAACACTGAGTCTCCCGATGCCGATTCCGAAATCCATTTCTCCCCTCTACCCATGAACCCTAAAGATCCATCCAGCCCCTATTTCCTTAACCAGAACGATGGCCCTGGAACCCTCCTCACCACTCACCTTCTTACCACAGACAACTACCATTCTTGGGCCCGCACCATCTGTCGCTCTCTCCGAATCAAGAGGAAACTCGGTTTCATCGACAGTATGATTCTTGAACCCACTGACCCGAACTCTGCTCTGTTAGAACCATGGCTTGAATGTAATGATATGGTTGTGACTTGGCTTCAAAACTCCATGTCTCTTGAAATCAAAAATAGTGTGGTATATATTGATACTGCTCATGTCTTGTGGCTTGAGTTAGAACAACGTTTTGCCCAAAATAATGGCCCTTGTATTTATGAATTAAAACAGTCCATACATTCTTTAATTCAGGGTGATGATTCTGTGAGTCTCTATTTTTCCAAATTGAAGAGTTTATTTGATGAACTCATTAATTTTGAAACCATACCTTCTTGTACGTGTGGTGCCATAAAACCTATCATTGACAATCAACAACGTGATTGGATGATGAAATTCCTTATGGGACTTAATGATTCATTCACAAACATCAAAGCTCAAATTATCCTTCTTAAACCCACCCCAACCTTAAGCGAAGTTTATGCTCTCATTCAGCAAGAGGAGAAGCGCAAACAGATCTCGAACATCTCTCTTACCCTTCATGACACACTTGCCATGGCCACTAAATCCCACTTTCCTCTTCACCAGACACCACCAAGCATTTTGGCCCTCCTAGGCGCGATAAATTATTTTGTTCCTTTTGCAAAATCTTGGGTCATTCTTTAGAAAAGTGTTTCAAGGCCAATCCTCATCTTGATAAACCCACATGCACTCACTGCAACCTCGTTGGCCACACCATTGACAGATGCTACAAATTTCATGGCTATCCACCGGGCCATAAACTTGCCACTCGAAACAAAGGTTCTGACTCATCAGCAAACCAAGTTAGTCTCTCTAACTGAGAACAGATCCCTGAGGAATCCCAGGCTGCTCTCACTCCTGCGCAATATCATCAGCTCACTGCTTTGCTCCAATCTCAGACTACACAGCAATCTGCTCCACAACACCAGACCCCTGCTCCACCCAACTCTATTTCTGTTAACAATATGTCTGGTATTTCTTCTTGTTTCTCTATGTCTCACTCTCAACTGCCATCATCACATATTACTCCATGGATTATTGACACGGGTGCAACAGATTACATGATCTGTTGTCCCTCACTTTATACCTCACTTCCCACCAAAGTTAATTTTCAAGTGCGCTTTCCAAATGGTAACCATGCAGTTGTTACTCACAAAGGACCTGTCCAACTCAACCATAATCTTGTTCTCAAGAATGTTTTATGCATTCCTTCTTTTCAATTTAATCTCCTTTCAGCCAAGAAATTAACTCATGACCTTAACTGCTGCCTGGTATTTTTTACCAATGAATGTTATGTGCAGGACCTTATATCTTGGAGCACGATTGGGAGGGGTGAGGCTCAAAATGGTTTATACCATCTCCATTTGACAGATGTATCTCCCAGTGGCCTATCTTCCATCCTATCCTGCTTCCCACAAACACCTACATCTATTTCTGTTTCTGTTATTTCTGATTATAGTTTATGGCATTGTAGAATGGGTCATTTATCGGACTCACGATTATCTTTGTTACAGCCATATATACCAAGTTTCAAACTTATAAATAAAAATGCTCATTGTTCTACTTGTCATTTTTCCAAGCATCACCGTTTACCTTTCCCTCTTAGTTCTACCCGTGCATTGAAACCATTTGATCTTATTCATTGTGACATTTGGGGTCCTTGTTCTCCAATGGCACATGATAAATCCAAATATTTTCTCACAATTGTTGATGACTTCTCAAGATCAACATGGGTTTATTTAATGAACAATAAAGCCCAAACCATAACTTTTCTTCAATCTTTTTGCTCCTTAGTTGAAACACAATTTGTAACAGCCCGCTAAATTATCAGTTTTGGATTATTTCCCGACATCAATCACATCTCTCTTGTCTTTACCCTCATCTGGAATCACGCGTATAGATTATCTTTTCCGTAAATCACGTAATTTGTTCTTCACCGACAGCTGTAAAATCATGAACAGTTTTATCCTAAGCGTTGTACCTCGATGGCGTTTTCCCGGATCTTATCCATCAAATTTCAAAGTATTAGATAAGCTTGTTTTTAAAGTAGCACAATTATAATAATTTAGTGAGCTCTGAAAATATTATAATTGTGGATAATTATTTAGTTTAAATATTTTAATTGTTTTAAGATATTAAGAGGTTTAATTTTACGTTGAAAATTCTTATTTAAATTTAAGTGTTTTATGCACTTTGATTAATTAATGATACTTTATCATTTTATATAATGATGAAGAAAATATTATTTTATAAACCTTAGTTTATAAAATAATATTCTATCTTAATTCTTCTCAGTGTAGTAATTAAGTGTTTTATTAATTTAAATGATTTTATCATCTTCGATTAATTAACGGTACTTTATCATTTTTATATAATGATGAGGAAATATTATTTTATAAATTTTAGTTTATAAAATAATATTCTACCTTAATTCATCGTAGTGTTTTATTTAAAGTGTTTTATTTAAAATAAAACATTTACGCGTTTTTAATCAGTGTTTTAACTCACTGTTGGTTTATTTGAGGATCCCGAAATGTAGAATTGAAGCGATATACTCTGGCCCTACCTTTTTTCTCTTCACTTTTTCTCTTTTTCTTTTTATTTTCTTTTTTCTCTCCCTCTCTCTCTCTTGGTCGACGGAATGAAGGAAGCCACCATGGCCGTTCGGTTTCAAGGTCCCAGCCGGCGCCACCTCCGGCCGCCGGACCCCACCTCCCACTCCGGCCTCATCCTCTCCCTCCGGCGAGCACAACCACGCCGGTGGTGTACTAAACCGACCTCTCATTCTCTCTCTTTCTCCCTTCAAAGATATGGGTCTCTAGGGGTTTTTCACATTTTTGGACCACCATACACGGCCAAATCAACCACCAAGCACCACCATTGGACTCACCTCATCAAGGGCTTCCTCCCCATGTCTTTCTTTTTCCCAAACTCTCACTTTTCTCATATGGGTTTCTTAAAAACACCCGTTCGGTTTCACCACCGTGCGCCGCCGTACACGGCCACCCGTGGTGTTTCACCACCACCATCTTGTTCCTCTCATCCTCATGAACCTCCCCAAGAAATTTCATGACCAACGGAGCTTCGTAGAGCCCTCACTCTCCTACACTCTCCAAGGCCAAAAATGGTTTCAAACGGCCGATCCGCCGCCGTTAGCCACCGTCCGACCACCACCTCGCTACCACAGCTCCACCACATGTTCATCTACCTATCCCTAGCTTGCCATGAAGTTCTATGAATTTTCGCTACCTCGCGTTTCCGCTCACCGTTCGGATTTACTGTTCACGGCGTGATGCCGCCGTGCTCCGCCACCTTTGACCATCACAAGGCGACCATGAACCTTCCAAGGCCACGCTTAGCTTTTCTCGGTTCCAAACTACCACTTTATGTGGTGGACAGCCACCGTACGCGGTGTTACCGCCACGTACGTTCCTCCGACGCATGTTCGTGACGAACAACGAGCGACGCACGGGTTATCCCGTCGATGGTATAACCTTCTATCTCTAGTTATTTTACGTTTAAAATAGTTAGTTGGTTGGTTTGTGGATTGTGTAGTTGTATTTGTGGAGTTCGTTGCGTAGTTGTGAAGCGAAGTGTGGTTGTGAAGTGTTGAGTTTGATTGTGTATTTTGTGGACTGTGCTGTGAAGTATAGGCGTGAGATGGATGCCGTAGATGTGATACGGCGGGTTGTGTGAAGAGAATACGCGTGTAGCGTATTCTGTGTAATGCAGCGACGCGCCGCGCGACGTGCGCTGTAGTGATGTGTGTCGTAGAAGGAAGGGAGTACGCATGTAGTGTACTCCGTGTTGTATGGCGATGCATCGTGTGATGTGCATCGTGTTGATGAGTGTTGTAGCGAAGGAAGTACGCGTAGCGCGTACTCCGTGTCGCGTAGCGATGCACCGTGAGACGTGTATCGCAGTGATGGGTTTTGTAGTGTGAATGGAAGAGAGTTCACGTGAGTGTACTCTGTACTAGGTCGTGATACACCGGATGGCGTGTCACGAAGGGTTGGATGGCGTAGCAGAGAAGTGTGGAGCGTATGGTGTAGTGTTGGGAAACTGTATGACAGTGTCCCGAAGCAGTGATGATATGGATTATAGTCCGGGGTGACTGGTGTCATCTTGTGGTTGACTATGGCTAAGAGTATATGGATTGAGAAAGGAATTGTTTGTTTGGTTATTATTGATAATTTTAATGAACTTGTTTTAGTGCAAAGGCTTTCTGAAGTCAAATTATCTCTTCTGGGTATAGTGAAACCTCACGTTGCCCGTGGTGTTGCAAGTGCTCATAATATGGCAATTAAGTTCAGAAGTGAAAATCTTAAGGACTTGAGTGTTCCTCTTCCAGCTGTTGTGCAGTTCCTCGTGTTTCGCACTCTATTCTCATAGAACGCGACGATCGAGGTAAGTTAGCCTCTAACTTACTATCAGTTTATTGTGTATGTGTGATGGGTAAGAGAACTACAATTTATGTATGTATGTTATCGTATATGCCATGTCATGCTATGTCATTACATGTTTATCTGCTACGTATGATTTAATCTCTCATGAATAATTATCTGTTACATAATCTTTTCTGTCATACAATGATGTATGTTATAAGTATGCCATGTTAAGTATGCCATGAAATGTTATGATTAAATCATATTGTGCCATTTACAAGTATACGCCATGTTAGAAAAGTATATGATATTAATTAATATCTCATGCATTAAGAAAGATAAGACATGTTATGTTACTTATAATACGTGGGGCCACAACAACTGTGGAGTACGTATTATATCTTATGTTATGTTATGATAATACGTGGGGCCACAACAACTGTGGAGTACGTATTATATTTTATGTTATGTATATTCATGGGGCCACAACAACTGTGGAGCATGAAGTATGGGGCCACAACAACTGTGGAGCATACACTACATGAGACACAGCAATTGTGACATGTAGAATACGTGGGGCCACAACAACTGTGGAGTACGTATTATGTTTTATGTTACTTGAATACGTGGGGCCACAACAACTGTGGAGTACGTATTAATGCACGTTATTAATCAAGACAATTGAATAAGATTCCAAGTTTATGTTAAGTCCAGTTTCAGATCAAATACATGATAAGTCAAGTTTTAGATCAAGTCCATGTTATGTTATACTCACGTACATGTTATGTTCAAGTTTATGTTATTTTCAAGTTCTTATTTATGTTATGCAGGTTTACGTTCATGCTATATTTCAAGTCCATGTTATGTTTCACGTTCATGTTATGTTGTTTGTTCATGTTATGTTTTAAGCTTAAGTTCATGCCATGTTAAGTCAAGTTCAGTTCACGCTTAAGTTCTGGTTAAGTCATGCTATATGTCAAGTTATACTATGTTTATGTATGACTATAATTATGCATTTATGCTTTTACTGCCATGCATGCATTTTTAACCTGTGTGTGAGTTTTATGTTAACTTACTGAGATTTGTAATCAAATCTCACTGTGGTAGTCCCAACTACCATTCCCCCCGAATGGTAGATCTTGTTACAGGACCCAAAGGAGAATTGGAATCTGACCAACTGAATACGGTCGACTAGGCCACGGTGCGATGTTGATGATGGTATAGTATTTAACTCAGGTTAATACTTGTACTTTTGGAGTTGTATTTCAAGTATTCTTTTGATCACAACCATTTTGGACTAGTGTGGTGATCACGGCTTTTTAGTATGCCTTTATGTATGAAATATGTTTCAAGTATTTGGGATAATTTTTAGTTTGGTGCATAGTATTGCTAAAGAAAAAAATTATCCGCTGCGAATATTGCATAATGCTAGATGCATGTTAGGAACATTGCATCTTATATGTCATGAACGGGGGCAGGTAACCTTGTGTTGCATATCTCGACGCTTCAAATGTCCGTTCAATCCCAAGCGGAATTTGGGGGTGTCACACAATTTCACACTAAAATCAAAATACTTCGGTCTGATAATGGAAATGAGTTTGCTATGACCAACTTTTACCTTCAACAAGGAATAATCCATCAAAAAAGCTGTGTTGAGAGTCCTCAACAAAATGGTATTGTTGAACTAAAACACCAACACCTTTTAAATGTTGCCCAGGTCTTAAGATTTCAATCTGGCATTCCCACAACTTTCTAGAAAGAATGCATCTTGACTGCCACATACCTTATCAACAGAACACCTTCACCTAATTTGGATAATTTCACACCTTATGAACTTCTTTTCAAAATCAAACCATCATACATTCATCTCAGAACCTTCGGTTGTCTTTGTTATGCCTCCACCTTGAAAAACAATCGTCACAAATTTGATTCACGAGCAAAAACATGCATCCTTCTCGGATATCCTTTTGGCATCAAGGGATACTGGCTACTTGATTTGGAAAGTAAATCTGTTTTTCATTCCAGAGAAGTCATTTTTTATGAAAATATTTTTCCTTACAAAAATGTCATTCCTACTTCACAAATCCTTTCCTTTCCCTCCCTCAGTACAACCAATATTCCTTACACTCAGCATGATTCCACAGCAGCACTGCCACCACACTTTCAGTCTGTTTCCATTCCACACGACCAACCTTCCACTCCGCATCTTCCACATGCCCCTCTGTCCCAGCCCTTGCCTAATTCCACAAATCACACAAATTACACACATCATGACCCTCTAACAGACCCCACGACAGCTTCTCCATTTCCCTCTAATTCCTCTCCTTTACCTACTGATGTTTCTTCACCACTTGTTCTCAAACGTTCAAACAGAACCAGCAAACCTCCCTCTTACCTTCATGATTACTACTGTCAACAGGTTACCATGCCCACTACTTCCCCATCAAGCTTCAAGGTAAAAGGTAACTCATCTTCTTCTCATCCTTATTCTATTAACTCAGTTTTGTGTCATGATAAACTCTCATCCAAACATGTTGTTTTTGCCACATCCATTCTTAATCACATTGAACCACACACTTATGCACAAGCTGTGAAAAGTCCAGATTGGTGCAAAGCAATGGACAGTGAAATTGCTGCTTTGGAATTAAACAAGACTTGGGATGTCATTGATCTGCCTATTGGAAAGAAAGCTATTGGTTCCAAGTGGGTCTACAAGCTTAAATACAATTCGGATGGCACTATTGAAAGGCACAAGGCTCGCTTAGTTGCCAAAGGTTATACTCAAGAGGAGGGACTCGATTATCATGAGACGTTTTCACCCGTTGCAAAGCTGGTCACAGTCAAAACTCTTTTAGCCGTTGCTGCTATTAAAGGTTGGATTCTCCAAAAATTCGACGTTAACAATGCTTTCCTCCATGGGGATTTGGAGGAAGAAGTCTACATGAAGCTACCTCTTGGCTACTCTATTCAAGACCCCCACAAAGTTTGCAAGTTGAACAGAAGTTTATACGGCCTTAAACAAGTTTCTCGCCAGTGGTATGCAAAATTCTCCTCTTCTTTGTTACATTTTGGTTTTACTCAATCCCGTGCTGATTATAGTCTCTTTACAAAAGGGTGTGGTTCATCCTTTATAGCATTACTTGTATATGTTGATGATATAGTTGTGGCCTCCAACAATGCTCATGAAATTTCTGTTCTCAAAGTTTTTCTTGAGTCCCAATTCAAACTTAAAGATCTCGGTACTCTTAAATACTTTCTTGGTTTAGAAATAGCTAGGACTCCTAATGGTATCCAGTTATCTCAAAGGAAGTATGCCCTTGATATTCTTCATGATGCTGGTTTAATTGGTTGCAAGCCTAGCTTGATTCCTATGGATCCGAACATTAAGTTTAGCAAAGATGCAGGAAAGTTGCTACCTGACCCTTCTGAATTTCGGAGACTTATTGGGCGCCTTCTTTACCTCAGTATCACATGGCCTGAACTGTCTTTCTCAGTTAATCTACTCAGCCAATACATGAGCTCTCCTTGTGTTCCACACCTACATGCAGCTAAGAAAATCCTACGCTATGTGAAGAAGTCACCTGGCTAAGGGTTATTTCTTCCTACCTCTTCTGTTTGCCAGCACACTTCTTACTGTGATTCTGATTGGGCTTCATGCCCTGATACACGGAGATCCACCACTGGTTATTGTGTCTTCCTTGGGAAATCTCTCATCTCATGGAAATGCAAGAAACAAACAGCTGTCTCCCGTAGCTCTGCTGAAGCCAAGTACCGTTCCATGGCTGCTGCAACATGCGAGCTTATCTGGTTAAAGTATTTACTTAGTGATCTCATGGTTTCTCACCCACAGCCAGCTCTTTTACATTGTGACAGCAAGTCTGCACTCTACATTGCCTCAAATGCAGTTTTCCATGAACGGACAAAACACATTGAATTAGATTGTCATCTAATTCGAGAAACAATTCAAGAAGGTATCATTACTACTACATACACACCATCTTCTTCTCAGCTGGCTGACATCCTTACTAAGGCTCTCCATTCTCCATCTTTTTATTCCATTTTGCTTAAGATGGGAGTTATTGACATACACTCTCCATCTTGTGGGGGGGTGTTAGAGAACACACTGCAGCACTCCAGTTCATCCATACAAGCCAGTTCAGAGCCCTCCAGTCAGCAAAGGCAAGATGTTTCTAGAATAAAATAAAGTTGCAATTCTGTTACTTAGTCTCAGCTTACGTGTATCAATTAGTTAGATTTTATTCCTTTTTTCTCCTTTTTGTTCTCAATATATAGATGGTACTGTACATTGTAACTTTACTGAATATATTGAAATCCATTCTTCCTATGGCAGCTTTCTCTTTGATTCTCCATTCCTTCAAAACTGTTAGTTGTACCTAATATTAATCTTTGCATAATACCCATCCAGTATGAAGAAAGAACTAAAGCAATTTTCAAATCTCTACCAATTTAGTGAAGGGACGACATTTTTCTTTCTTGTTTCAGTTAATAGTCAAGTGCCCGTTTATTCATTTTTTTCTTCGTGAATTATGTGGTAAGCTGGATTTAGAATTTTATATATAGTTGCAATTTCTAAAGTAAAGAGAAATAGACACAGGACATACATCTTACAGGGCATATGATTCTCCGAGTAAATTTGCTTAGGTAACATATGTTAAGATATAAAAATAACTAATAAAATCTACCTCTTTCCATTAGTTTAAACTTTTGAGACAAACAATAATTTCACATAGTATCATAGTAGAGGTTCTGAATTTGAACCATATTCTACATTCTACTCTATTTAATTAAATATTTCAAATATCAGGTGACCCATTAAGGAGGAGTCTAGCTTACACATAATGGGAATTGTTAATGACAACTTATTGTCTCGACCATAACGTTTACGGTAATGACAACTCCTTTGCCAAAGCCAAGTTACGAACAGCAAGATCATCAGCGTCGCACCTGGACGCCACCTCGCCAAGAAAAGTTACTGGACTGTGGTTAAGAGAAATTGCCAAAACGGAAGCCGAGGCCAGGGTCCAACTCATGGAGCCAGCTGAGTTGGGGTTGGTGAATCCCAATAAGAAAACAAGGATCGGGAACGAAGTGGGCTACGGGTTGATTACCGGACGGCTGGCCAATTCTTTTTTATCGAATGATGATTACCCACGGATCAGAGCGGCTTATACAAAGTATCAAGTGTGGGTGACCGCCTATAACAACACAGAGGGGTGGGCTGGAGGCTTCTACGCGAATGGCAGACGAGTAGATAATGGGTTAGTAGTATGGAGCAAGAGGTAAACATTGAGTTGTGCTTAATTAATTTAATTTAATGGGGATTTTAAATTCTATGAAGACAATCAATTGAATGCGTGCATAATCATGTGCAGGAATAGAGGGATTGAAACCAAAGATATTGTCTTGTGGTACACGGTTGGGTTCCATCACAATCCATGCCAAGAAGATTTCCCAGTGATGCCAGCAGTGCGTTCATGGTGGGTTTGAGCTACGACCAGCTAATGATTTCGAAAGCAACCCACTACTTTTAACACTAGCTACTACTACTTCATGCATGCATGCATGCGATGTAATAATGCATGTTAACGTACATACATGACCAGCCCCATTGAAACTTTTCAATTCATATTGCATGTTACGTACGATCGATTTTAAAGTCAGATTTTGTAATTTTTGGTTACTAATTATCATCTAATCATTTAATGGCATGTCGAGATTGATGACGAAAGATTGTTACAAGACTTAGAATATCGTTTTGCTTTGTAATTTTTTCATGAATAATATATGACATACTCATATATCTCTGATGACTAAATATAGTAATTAAGATTCAATTGGGATCCAACATCGACACTTTACAAGAACCAATTATTCATAGCAATGCCCCCTGCTGATTTTGCTAAATATTACGATAAAACCGACGAAGATTATTCTGGTACGTAGAATATGACGAGATTTTACAACACGTTCCCGGGGGATAGGGGTTCTTATAATAATTCTTACACAATGAAGTACAGTCATGGGTGAGTGGTAGTAGTGCAGTTAGACCAGTCCACATGCTTGGGTGCTTTTGTTTTAAGGACGGGATTGCTCTCAAAGAAATTGGTCGGCCGGAGCTCAAACCCAGCACTCAAGGTTGGCATCACCGGGAAATCTTCCTGGCAAGGGACATGATGAAATCCAATTGTGTACCACAATACTATATCCTTGTTTTCAATGTCCCTATTCCTGCACAGACAAACAAATCAAACTCAATCATCAACAATCAAATTAAGATCATTTCATATGTTCTTCTCCTAGTTCAGTTTATCATGTGGTACCTGAGGCTCCAAGTTGCCAAGGTATCATCTCCATGGCTTTGATCAACATATAATCCTCCAGCCCATTTCTCTGACTTGTTATACGGTGTAACCCACACATCATTATTGGTGAAGGCTCCCCGAATTTGTGGGTAATCATCATATGACAAAAGAGGGTGTGATGCTGACCCTGGAATCAAACGATAACCAACGTCGTTGCCAAGTTTGGTTTTCTTATTCGTATTCACCACTGTTAACTCAGACTGCATCAAGCCCAGCTGAACTCGTGCATCAGATTCAGTTTTAGCTGTCTCACTCACAGTTGTCCAGTAACTTTTCCTTGGTGAGCTGTGGGGATCTATTACCTGGATCTTCTCCAACTTTTTTTTGATAAAGGAGTTGGGTTCGCCATCCACGTCGAGGTCAAGATAGTACGTCAAAAAGTGGTCGTGGTACACACCGATTGTGTTATCTGCTAACAGGGTGCCATAGACATCCTCCTTTATCTGATCTGCATGAGTGTACGTCACACCCTTCACTTCTAGCACACCCGTTAACCCTACCTATATATCATTCAGATAACGAAAGCTTTACATCACTAATTAATTAATTTAATTTGTACACCCACACTGCATATATAATATGTACCGCTCTTTTGTAATATAATCATCAAACTATTCAAATTACCTCCATTTTGAAATATGTAATTGATTCCTATTTTAGTTGTAGATAGAGATTTAAAAAAAAAAAGAAGGGAATATGCCACGATTTTAAAAGTTGATAATAATGTTATATGTACATGCACACATACTATAGTCACTACATGTTTCCTGATCATATAACTTAGCATGAAACTTCGTAAATGGCAAAAAAAGGTAAATGATTCCATACCCCAAATTTAATGGAACCACTGGGCTTGAATTCCCAATCAAGAATGTAGTCATAGTTCCCAACTGTTGCGACCATCCTCACTACAAGGGTCACCTCCGGCCTCACCTCCCTTATCTGCTTCACCATAGAATTGTCATCGATCCGTACTTGTCATGTCCAAATTAACCAATAATAATTAACTTGAGTGAAACATAATAATAATAATAATAATAATAATATGACTTACAACTTCATTTGGAATCCCCAACTCAGTGTGACGCCACATAATATTTCCCGCATAGCGCTCGAATATACAAAAAGCGTTCGATATTTTCACGGGCAAACCATCAGCTCCGGCATAATATGCATCCAAGAACTCTGCATTGGAAAGGCAATCGGCAAAGGGCTCGAGTGACACCGCAGATTGACCGAACCCAAACTCACCGCTATCAAAGAATGTTTTGTAGTACCACTCCTCGGTTGGGTCCATGTAAGGCACGAACAACTCCGATATGAATCCTCTGTATAGGACTCGACGATATGTCTGCATCTCTAGGTCATATATTGATGCTGTAGATATTATTGGACCGGCTCGAACGTCATATCCTACGTGAAAGACCCAATTGGCCCAACTGATCAGCAAACCACCAAAAATATACGTTAGTTCAGTTGTTCAAATAAAAAATTATTTGAACAAGTTCAGTTGTTCAAACTTTCCCGTTTTCAGAGAAAACAAATTTTCGTATTTTTTAATTTTTGAGCTTTACTTATAGCTAACATTACTTGTCTTTCTATTCCTAATCTAGTAACCGGGTATGCGTGACAAGTCTTTTCTGGGAGGTTCTTACCAGCCTACCTCTGCTTGTTTTTATTTTGGAAAATGTTATGTTTACCGTTCGTTCTACCGCTGGAGTTTACCACTGAGTGTGTGTGTGTTTTTTTTTAATTATTATTTTTTACTTAATGATTAAATAAGTACTTTTAATAATATTATGAATTTTTTTATTTTTTTAAAAATATTTAAATGTATTAAAAACTATATGTAAAAAAATACAAAAAAAAAAAATTCTCAAATGCACAAGCAGAAGCCCGAGTGGCAACTCCAACGGTGGGAGTAGCACCGGCCTTTTATTTTTGTCTACGAGCTGCGAAAACCATCCTGATCTACGTGTTGTGGTTTGCGTGGAGCGGAGGCTGTGCAGCGCTGTGTGTGTATATATATAGTATATATGTGCGTATAATTGAAGTAAGTGAAAGGATAAAAAATGACCCGACGACTTAAATGGAATCGAGGAGAACATGTGATGGAATCTAGCTAGGTATTGCGGGCCACCTTATTACTTCTATTGGAAAAAAGGATTTTGTACTTGTCATTCTAATATATTATATATTACACTTATTTTATTTTTTAAAATTTTTATTGAAATTTTTTTAATTTTATTTTTTAAAATTAAATAAATTTTTATACTTATCATCTATATATTATATGTTTGATAAAAGAGAAAATTTTTAAAAATATAAAATTATGTGTGAAGTAGGAACGATGTATGAGTAGAATTTTTCATTGAGTAGTGCTATGGCCACTGCTGGGAACTCCTGCTAAGCTATTTCTTTTTTTAGGTTTTTTGTATTTTTTTTCACATTATTTTTTTAATATTTTTAAATTTTTAAAAAAATATAAAAAAATTAAAATAATATTAAATAATTTTTTTATAATCAATAAGAAAAAAAATAAAAATAAAAAACAAAAAACTGGGAGCGGTGGCTCCCAGCGGGATCCCCCCAGCGGGGATCTGTCATTTTCCTTTTTCATTACAAAATAAGTCATTTCAGTTTTCCAATTTCCATGCAAGAACCTAAAGTAGGTAGAACTGGGGAATAATCAACCATGACTCCTACGTCACTTCTACAGGCAGCAAAAGAAAGACGTGGAGAGAGAGAGAGAGAGAGAGAGAGAGAGAGAGAGAGAGGATGGCTTCAACCAATCGCGCATAGCAAAATCAAAGCTTAAATTAGCCAGCCTTGCCAATGTTATATATTATACAAACCAAAATGGCGTTGGATGAGTCAAGTTGGCTCAAAAGAAATAAGAGAGAAGAAATACCGACCTGACGGTGTGACCATCTATCTTAAACCCAGGTCCGTTCGGTTGCAGGAAGGCTGCACCATTCAAGTGAGGACCGAATGGTGGCTTCATCTTGGATGCCCGATACTCTGTTCCTTCAGCTTTTGGCACCGGAACCCTAAACCTATCATAGTATTCAACTATCTTCATCTCGTCTAGATCAACTACTAACGTTATTCCCTCCACTGGTCTCACGTATAGATTAACCGTTCCATGATCTGTATAGAAACACAGTAGCTTCAAAACCCTCGCACTGATCTTCACCTCTCCGAACCATCCGACCGTAAAAGTGGAGCAAACCACGTCGGATAAGTTCAGCCCCCTCTTCTTAACTGATTCGATGAAAGGCCCGTATGTTTGGGGCAGTGTGATTGCAGCAAATTGTTCGTCAAAGGTAAGCAAAGGGTAGCCATATCCGTCGTAAACAACATCGGAGACTATCAAACGTGTCGACAAATCCACTACGATCTCGTGAGATTTTTTTGAGAGACGTGTGATGACGAAGGCACGCCGTGGTGGGGGTTTGGAGGCTGGGTTCGATAGCCATGCAAGGACTCTGGGTTTGTCTGGCTCGTCCAAACCGACGTATTGGAAAGTTAGGTTGTGGATCGAACTAGGGTACGATTTCTGCACTATGGTGCGGACCAGGGTGAACTCAGATCGAGTTAGAGGGTCTAGGGGGCGGTGCTGGTGGCTTGAGGCTAGAGAGAAGGTATAGAGGGATAGGAGCACCAGGATCGATAGCATTATTTTCAACGTTGAAGACATTGTCTAGTTCGTAGAAATTAATGAGGCCTAGCTAGCTGCTTGCTTTTAACGAGAAATATATAACCATTGTAGCGTACGTGCTCGAATATTATGCTGCCAGCTGGGTTAGATCTTTCAACGGTCATGTTTTAATTCGTAATTAACAACTCAAGTTGGAAACTCTGTCCATTTTTTAAATTATGGCAGCGTGGTTTGATTAAGTATTTCTCTAATCTTGCGTCAATAAATACACCAAAGACCATAATTAATTAATTAATACCCTCGAAAATCTAAATTATGGTTCATTATCATGGCCGATTCTTTCACTATACTTATACGTACGCACGATATCATAATCATCTCAGACTTAATTTTTGTATTTCCAATTTTTAAAAAATATTTTCACTATCCTCCATTGACATATATATTTTATTAATTAAACTAACAATGAATGCTAATTACCTCGCGCGACATTAGTCGTCATATACTTCGATAGGGACCCTGCGGACAATGTCGACCAGTAGAATTGGAACGGCAATCAGAACAGGACTAGGATTAATCAACCAATCGAGAGAGCCAACTTAGATTGATCATCTCCTATTAATTATGTCATTTGCTTTTTTGGGTTCACTATCAATTGGTCAGTCGTTTGGATGTTGGCGGCCTACGTCTACGGGTGGGCGGCAACTCTGTTTGTGTCGGTGCCATGTTAATTTGTTATGCATATTTGATTATATAAATATGAGAATAACTTCGCGCCAGTTTCTCCTACAAACACAAAATATCGGAAGCCAATAGAAAATTGTCATATCATTGCATACACACTACCCATTATGCCGCACAGCAGGGATCGGATTCAAAAGCCACTACGTACCCATTCTCACCCATTCAGTCTCACTCTCTTGCTCGATCTTTCCCGAACACTAAAGGCAGGCGAAATGTCTCCTTTCGGAAAGTAACCGAATAACTTCACTCTCTCCCTCGCTCGAAACCTGAAAGCCTCCCCATCTCCGTCGTCTCTCATCCTTCCTGAAAGCAGACCAAACCCTAACCTAACCTCCGAGACCTGCATCGTATACAGTCAGGACAAAAACCTGTAAGAACCTAACCTCCGAGACCTGCAAGAAACACGGCGAGGTCGTGCGATGAAAACCTGCAAGAAATATGTCGAGGTAGAGCCGCAAAATCATATTTCAATCTTTGATTTTCATCTTTTCCTCTCCTGACAGAAGATTTGGTCTTTAATTTTTATAGGGTTTTTTGACAAATTGATTTCCAACCAAACCCTAACCCTAACACTCAGACCATCTCTCGACTCCTCCAAAAAATGAAGGTACTTTTCTCACAATCCGATTTGCTGCAACCGAGCTCATGCATCCATTTTTTTCCATAAGTATATTGTGATACATGGACTGAGTCGATCTACAACTTGTTAGAAGCATCCATTTTTTTTTTTATAAATATGTTGTGATACATACTATAAAAGATACATGGTGTAGGTTTGGGCCTTTTGTGGCTAGATGATTAGCGAGTAAACATTTGTGGTTGGATGGTTATGTCATATGCAAATAAGCATCCAGATTGGATGCTAAATCTCTGTTTTTCATGTACTCTGGTTATTTTGGAGCCTTAATCACATTTTGGTTTACTGAGTGCATCAAACAGAGCCAATTCCTAAGTCCTAGCCTCTCCATAACAGGCCTGACTTTTTATATATTGTATATCCTAGAAATCTTGTATATATTTTGTTTGGTAGTTGGAAAAGAAAACATAATATATGCTAATAGAATTATACAATCATTCCATCAAATTGTGATCTGTTCACTGAGATTACAAGAAAGGAAATTAGAGTGGCCTAATCTAAAATTTTGTAACCAAGAATGAGACAACTACTCTTCCGTACATGGAGAAGCATTCCAAATACTTGCCTCTGCTGCCATTGCTTTACTTCTCCTATTACCATATAGTGTACGCCATATTGCATATGATGTGTGTATTCGTGCCCGCATGCATGCACACATTTGGTGTTTCATTACTTTTTTTTTTTTGTTAGGTAAAAGTAAATTTTATAGATATAAGAGGCATTGCCCAAGTACACTATGTTTCATTACTTAAGCTACTTAGGTATATTACAAAAATTGTAATAAACTTAAGGGCTGTAAATTTACTTCGCTCTATTGAAAAGTGTTATTTGTTTGATGATAAATGTGCATTTTATCATCAATTATTTCCTCTCAGTTTTATCTTCGATTTTTCATTTCCCATGATTTCCATCGTATAATTGCCGTGTAAGATACAGTTTAAAAGTGTTGCTAGTGCAAGTTCTTGGACTTCAAGAGCAAATGATGAAGCTGAATTGGAGAGACCACTTTGCCACTGTGGAATTGCATCAAAGTTAAGGATATCTGCCAAAGATACTAGCTTTGGTAGACGGTTTTTCAATTGTCAATATTATAAGATGGACACACAATGCGGTTTTTTTCAGTGGATTGATTTTGAAATGGATCAAGACAGTTGCTGCAAAATGACATTGGAGTTAGCTCAGAGAAGGAACGACAAGATCAATCAAGAATGTGTAATGGTTGAAGAAGCAAAGTTCAAAGCTATGGAAAAAGAATTACAAATGACATTTTAAGTTCTACTCTTGTCATGGTTTTGTATTGTTTTACTTTGTACTGTAAATGTATTTTATTTGAATGATAATCATGTATGTCGGCCAATGCTAAGATGATACTTTTTTAATGTATGGACGGTTCTCCACTAAGGTGTTATTTTTCCCAATTCATTATGGATGGTCCAATATCCCTCATTATAGCGTTTCTATCACCCCATTGTCAAAGGAGGGTTCATTTTAACATATTGGCGATTTAGTGATTGAGAACTAGCTTCAAATTGTATATCAATCCATATATAAATTTACTATTTTATCTTCTTCTTTTTTCCTTTTTTTTGGTTTTTTGGAGTAAGTTGATACATACACAAAACAATGACTTTATTTATCCCAACAACTACACAAATAGTAACAATACACAAAACAGGGGCTAAACCAATGCTATCATTGGAGTTAGATGGTTCAAATAGAAATAACGGAATTTCTTCCAAAGTAATCTTACAAATATAAATATTCCAAATATCCAAATACATTAGATGCTCCAACTAGAAATAACACAATTTCTTCCAAAATACAAATACAAATATTCAAGAAATCATCCTTCATGCACTTTCTTCCAAGGTACACAATTTCTTCCTTCATTTGCATAGCTCGATCCTGTAAGAATAAAAAATATCATCTTACGTTTTGGTAATAAACATAAAGATGTTGCATACTCCAACATAAACACCAACCGTGACAATTTTCTTATGCAAGATACACCCTTTGTGATATGTTGTCATTAGACGGTCCAATATCCCTACATGATAGACAATAAATACAAAAAAATTAAGTAATTTGGATAAAAACACAATACGAACAAACAATTTGGATAAAAGTACTATACCCCCATGACGGGCAGTTGTTCTTCGTATGACCATCAATCTTACAAATGCTACCACGCCTTTTTTCACTGATTGAGTCTCTCTCGGGTTCTTTGATCTCAAAGATTTTGGTCTTCCTTTTGGTGGCACCCTTTGAGGATCTTGTAAAGTTTGTGAGAAATTTGATATTACTTGTGATTTTACCATAGGTGAATCATCCTGTGACATGTCTCCCCCTCCAAAAATGGGTTGTTCAGTATCTTCCATCAAAAGCAACTCCTTATGTACCTTGTCCAAGGCAAGAGAAAGGCGGTTTATTTTAAATCTTGAGTGTGAGCCAAGTTCTGCAATATCGTAAAACTGCATCATCAAATGATTTTTTCGCATTATTGGATTTTGTGTGTCAAAACATGCCCTTCGGAATTTGGTATTTCAATGATAACTCGACTCTTAGCATTGATAGTCCATCGATCTAAAACATAGTCATGTGGCAACATATCTACTTTTGATTTTTTCATGAAGATACATAGGATATGCCTACAAAGAATACCCAAAAACTCAAACATATGACATGTACATATCGCTTTTGCTACTCTACTCTCCAAATTAACATAATAAATACGTTTCTCTTGGACCTTAGGTCCCACCTCATAAATCTTACTTTCACCCTCTTGCCGAACTTTTGTTGATTTGTACCGTTGGCAATTAGCTCATTTTGAAATATACTGAATGACTTCCTTGTATACACTTTGGCCGCCTCTTCTTCAATTTCCCAACATGTTTTCAAAATTGGCCTACTCGATTTCATTCTTACATCCTTCTCTTTCTCCTTAAAATAGCGTGCATCTAAGGTTTTCTCGTATTGATGCACAAAATCAATCACCATTGTGCTCGACAGCACATAATCTTGAAAAATTTATTCATACTCTTGTTCCTTTGCGTGGTTGACATACCGGCACAAAATGTGGTTTGCAAGTAAGCAGGAACCCACTTCTCCCGTCAGTTGTAAAGATTTTGAAGCCAATCATTACCTACTAGACCATACTTCATCAGTATTGAAGTCCATTCCTCCTCGAACTCATCAGATGTTACTATATCATGGATACAATGATGGAAATTTTTCTAAAAGTCTGGAAACTTGTTATAGACATGTGCCAAATGTTCTGAAATTTTTTGTAAAACATGCCACAAGCATAACCGGTGAGTTATGGATAGGAGTACCTCTGCAATGGCCTTGGTCATGGCTTTGTCATCATCAGTAATAATTGTTGAGGGGGCACGCCTAAGCATTACTTCCTGCCATGTTCTCAGTAACTATATATAGGAATCAGTTGTTTCATTTATTAACAACGCACAACCAAACATAATGGTTTGGTGATAATGATTAACTCCAGAGAACGGCACAAATGACATCTTATAAACATTTGTGAGGTACGTCGCATCAAACGTGACAACATCTTCAAAATATTGATATGCAGACCTTGATCTTGCATCTGCCCAAAAACAGCTTCCCATACACCCATTCTCATCAACCTGCATGGAGTACACAAACTTAGGTTCTTTACACTGTCGTCAAGAAAACATGCATACAATCTTTGTGCATCTCCTTCTCCAAACAATTTTCTTCTTTTATTTCCCAAAATATTTTCAATGTCCTTTCCAATACAACCAATGTTAAAATCACCACCTGCTTCTTTACTTAACACCGACAATATTTTCCTTATTGGTACACCAGACTCATTCAAAGTGAGAATGATATTTTTTTGCACACGTGTCACTCATCTATGTCCACAGAGCAAGCTATTACTTCTTGGTGTAAGTAGCTCATGGTTGTGTTCAGCCACGAACTTGCATACTATCCACCTTTCACCATCCTTTTTTATACACATGGTAGCTTTACATCCAATCTTCGTTGCAGTAGGTTTGGGAATTTTTTTTTCTTTTTGTTTGAGACTTTCATGCCTAAATTCTTCCCTTGTACAAACATAATGTACTCCAATTAATTTTTTGTCCCCTCTTGATAATTGCGTATGGTTGGTTCTCATTGCAAAACCTTTTCTCCTTGCATAAGCCTTGTAAAATTCTTGGGCATCCTCAACTTCATCAAATTCTTTTCCAATGAACAGTTCAAACTGTCCACTACTAGAAGTGGAAATGAAATTTACTCTATCTCCATCTTCCACATTCATTCCATCACCATCTCTCAAATTTACGACATCTCCCATATCCAAACCATCTCCCATATCTAAACCATCTCCCACATTCACATCAAACTGCTCTTCCACGGTTTCATCCTCAAAAATTTTCATTTACAACTTGCGGACAGTTTCTACTCGTTAGTATCTCAACATCATCACTATCCGAACTCCACCCAAAATCCTTCATCCCAACATAAACAATGTAATCAATAAAAAATATTTATTATAAATAATAATAGAAATAAATGATTAAATAGAAAATAAATATTTCAAGAAACTTAAACTGCATCAACTCTATAGCACAATGTTGACATGCAAATAACCACTGAATTGCAGAAACTAAACTGAACTTGGAAACCAAATTAGACAAACCAAATGCAAAAACCAAATCAACCTACTCAAAAATGCACAAGCTTGTCATCACCATGAAAAAGCCAAAACCCAATTACACAAACCACTAAAATAAATCTTAACATAAATCAAATGGGTCACTGAAATGGCCATGCACAAGCCTCGCATTTGAACTAGTTTAATCTACACTGCCATTAACACATAATAATAGAAAAAAAATTATGCAAAAATCATGAAAAAATTACAGTCAATAATGATGAGATTGTAGTATAGTTTCTAGCATTTACTCAAAAATTATGGATGGATTTCACACAAAAATTATTTCACCTATATATTGAAAATAGGGCAGTCGACCAACTAAGATCAATATTGCATTACACAAGATTATACCATGAGGGGTTTGTCGATGTGCGAGATCGGCGTACAGGAGAGACAGAATATGGGTTTGTGTGCGAGATCGGTGTACAGGGATTCCGGAACCACTGTAAGAGGGAAGGAGGGAGAAAGGGAAGCTTGTCCAAGCCTGTGAGAGGGAAAGTTTTTTGGGAGCAGAGATGAGAGTGCAGAGAGAAGAGGGGGGTCGGGGGCTGGGGGAAAATCGCAAAAAATGAGAGTGCAGAGAGAAGGGGGGTCGGGGTGAAGACATTGATCGCCTGTTGCGCACTCACAAATGTTCCATAAACAATCCCAAATGTGTCCACTCCTTATTGGTTTTCGACAAATACAAATAATAGGTGCTGCTTGTTAAAAGTGTCTCATTATAAATATTAGTTATGAATGTTCGATTGTGTTGGGCCCAACGTCGGCCCGCATTTTCTCTATCTCACACCTTACAATTTACATTATATATATAATATAAATTATAAATATATATAATAAATGTAAACATATAAATATTTATATATTTATACAAATTGAAATTACTTATATTTACAAGATAGTATAGTGGGCAGGGCGAATGAGGTGTTTGACCAGCCTCCTGGCACCAGGACTAGGTGCGGTGATGCAAACCCTTCCCCCTCGCATGGGCTGGGGAAGGGTTCACCCTGCCTTACACCATACGGGGTAGCACTCTTAAATTTTCAACTTCTAAACCGATCTATTTTGATAACAGATCCTGCAGTTTTACTCGTTTTAATTAGTGATTAGTTTGATAATTAATTAGAAATATATTAACATGATACGACTCATTTAAATCCAATTTATTAAATGTATTGAACTAACACGTATAACCCAATTGACCTAATTAATATAATTTCACATAAAAGTTAAAATTTATAGTTATTAGCAATATCTTAAAAAAGTAAGACTATCTACTAAAAAAATATCAATATTTTCAAATTTTAGCATAATAAAACCAATATTACAAACCTTATAAAAACAAATATGAGTATAGGTTCAAAATTACAATCCTAATTATAAAAACATAAGCATACTGAAAAATACTAATATTACAATTCAAAATAATAAAATTGTAATTTTGAGATAAGATCTAAAGAAGTTGATTTAAGATTAAGTGGGTTGATCCGTTTATAAATCGTATCTTAACGGTTCAATTCGGTTTGACCCGAATCCATTAACATCAAGCTCAATCCTACTAATTTCGTGTCGTGTTCATGTTGGGTTCACAGGTCGTGTCACATATTGTCACTCCGACCTAGGTCTTTCAAATTATGGCCCGATGACTCTTTAAGTATATGTTCCCCGTCTGTTCTTATATTTGTAATTTTAGCTTCCAATTATTTCCACAATGATCAATACAATATCAAGAACAAATTAGTATGCAATATATATATATATATAGTGATCTTGTTTTATAACAATGGCAATCTTTCAATTGCTTGTGTGCCACAAATATCTAATTCCTTTATTTGTTCTGCGTGAGTGTAAGCTGGTTAAAGCTTTCTTTTCCAAAATACTTGATAACTGATAAATCTACTTCCCAAAAAAAAAAAAGAATATATATAAATATATTTCTTATTCAAACCCAAATTGATTCGAGTTCAGATTTTGTGTTGATTGTGTTCAATGCTAGCGGCTTGCATTTCAGTTGATCACTTTTATCATGATAACTGAATTACTTTTATAGCATTTACATTGGTTTCATCAAAGTCATCTTTAAAATTTGATGAAAAGTACAAATTTTCCATAAATCCAAAATCTTCATATCTATAACCCCACATTAGATTAGCCATTGAATTCATCTAAATAATAATATATTGTTATATTTTTAACAATAATATTTTTAATTTATTTTTTATATTTTGCAATTACACTAATCATATGTACATTAATAATTTAATTTGATACTTAAATTATTGATTCACAAATTGAAGCATTTCTTTCAATTTAATTTTATTAATCCTCTGGTATTATTTTGCACGTCTAGGGCACTATTAGATGTGCACTGTGACGCCCCCAAATCCCCACGTACCAACACGGGGAAATCGAGACGTCCGGATGGTGACAACACAGGTCACCATCCTATCGACGAGTGCCAAGTGTGTACAAGCGACACATGTGCACGAAGAAATACGCAGCGGATAGCAAAGACATAAACTAAGTACCATAATTTTTTTCTTAAATAAAATACAAAGCGTTTCAAAGATACATAATAAAATATTACAAGTCACAAATATTGTTTCAAAGCCCAAAACCAATACATTAACTTCAACTCAGATCTCCGGCGGAGCCGCATCCTCGGGCTCAGCCTCCTCCTCCTCCTCGAACTCTGCACCAAAATCTACGGTACCAAAAATGGTGCCGCAGGTAAGTAAAATCCAAATACCACTAGATAAAAGCATATTAAACTCAAACAATATGCATGAGTAAATGTCAATGCACAAAACTCATAAACCATATTTTTTCCACGCACGCCAAAAACCCATTTGGCCCAAAAACAAATCCTTTAAACAAAAAAACTCGCCGTTATCCCCGATAACGGCCCAAAACATATCGTTTAAAACCAAGCCTCGCCATTATCCCCGATAATGGCCCAAACCACCATTTTCCCAGAAAATGGATCACAAGTCCTCAACACATCCTCGCCATTTTCCCAGAAAATGGCCCGTATCCGAAAACCATAAAAACCAATCCGATTATGCATGCACCATGATCTCCCCTAGGGATCATCCGCACACTCTGGCTCTGTGCCACACCGCAGGTAACGTCTACGCGTGTGACACCTACACGAGTGATGCCCAGACTCGCGCCTCCGCCTCGCGCGTACCTGGCCAGGCCATCCTCTAGTCCCCGCCACTCTAGGAACCACGGAGTCGACACGACAGCGTTACCGTATCGTGCGATCCGGTCGTCGCCCAGCGACAACCCAGGGGATGTCACTCAGTATTATCCACTCCCGAGTGACCAGAGGAGCTCCACCGAGATAATAACCCATCCCGGCTTGGGCTCGTGATACGCACGCACCCAAAAATCCATTTACGCCAATAAAACAGGATTTTCTCAATTAAAATAAAATACACGTGCATGTACCATGTAAATGCAAATTTCAATGCTCGACAAATACAACCAACCATAGAACAACAATTCAAGCAACTCCGTCCTCCATCCATCCGACCCCCGAACTCCTCGGACTCAGTCCGGAATCAGCAAACCAACCAAATAAATTATTGTAAGAGCAAAATATAATTAAATCTAAAAGTAGAGTTTGGAAAATACTTACAGAGCTATATAGGATTTTTAGAAGGTTCGGCGCGCGGCAAACGATGGGCGGAAAGCAACGTAACAGTGCAAATGCACTGTAGCCGTGGGTCGCAAAATACCCACTTTTGACCGGGGACAAACCAAGACACCAAATTGATAGGGAATGGTCTAGGGATGTTTATGAAGCTAGTGGAAGTGAGTTTTGGCCGTGGGTGGCGGCGAAAACGCCGGTAGAAGCGAAAAACGTGCAAATCGGAGTTGAGCTCGTGGGAGCTGCTCCGGTGGCCGATCTAGGCCGGAAATGGGTGGGTTAGGTCGGCAAGAGGTAGGGGAGGAAGTGGTGAAAAGATGGTGGCCGGAGGTGGTGCGACGGCGCCGGAATCGGCAAAAAGCCGTGCGGCTTAGATGCGCTTTTCCGGTCAAACGGCGGCACGGTTGGGGGAGATCTTTGGAGGGGTGGTGCACCGGAGGGAGGGGAAGTTTTCTGGGTGGGTGGTGGAGGCCACGCCGCCGGCAAGTGGCGGTTCTGGGCGGAGGAAGAAAAACGGTAACAGGGGAAAAACTGGGTTTGTGCCGCGACTTTGAGCGGCTCGTGGCGGCTAACGGTGGCTCCGATGGTCCTGAAAATTGGAGGGGTTGTAGCCTGATGTGAGGGGAAGAGAATGGTGGGGGTGGTGTATGACACCTCCACCGGACGGCGGAGATATGGGCGGTCGAAGGAGGCTGCGCGGAAAGGAAAAACTGGGTTGGTGCCGCGACTTCGAGGGGCTCGTGGCGGCTAACGGTGGGTCCGATGGCTCTGAAAATTGGAGGGGTTGTAGTCTGCCGTGAGAGGAAGAGAATGGCGGGGGTGGTGTACGACACCTCCACCGGATGGCGGAGATATGGCCGGCCAAAGAGGGGTCGACGGAAAGGAAAAAGAGAAGGGAGGGAGAGGGAGTTCGGCACACGGGGAAGAAAGGGGGAAAAGGAAGAAAAGAAAGAAAAAGAAGGAAAAGAAGAAGAAAGGAAAGGGAAAGAGGAAAAAGAAAAAAGAGAAAAAGAAAATAAGGGAAAAAGAAATGAAGTCCAAACTTCACTTCCGGGATCCAGAAACTGATCCGCCGAAAACGATGTTAAAAACATAAACGACTAAAATAAATTAAACACTACATCAAATAAATAAATAAACACCATTAAAATATTTTAAACACATCGCTAAGCTAAAATATATTAAATAACTAGCAAAAACCAACTATTAAATTTTTAAAACCAAAAACGAGCTAAAATCAATTAAACAGCAATTTAAATTCAACAGCCAATAAAATCCAATTAAAATCCGATAATTTAAAATAAAAGTATTATAATATTAATTAATTTAAAACCACTCTTTCAGTGAAAATACACGTAAAAGCGGGTCATCACATGCACCAACATGATAATTGTAGTCCCTATTATGATCAATTAACATTGGCAAGAAAGCACTTTCACAAAAGCTAGTTAAAAAAAGCATTAATCTCCCATGGTGTACCTTGAACATGACCAGAGCCCTCTACAAAGTATCAACCTTCAACTAAATGTAGCTTTTATTTTTTCTGTTTTGTAACCTTTAAACTAAGGTAAAGAAAGAACATTTCAAATTAAATAAAAACACATTTGTTTGATGAGCAGTAGCTCTTCAAATTTGAAGGAATTATAAGATTTACTATAGCTCAAAACTTCTCACTCATCCCTTTAGTTAATCCAATGTAGCTCTATTTTGATGAAATTCATCATATTTTGCATTTGGCTAGGCTTTAGATAAATCCAATACCAATGCTCTAGGTGTGTAAAATTTAGCCAATTTAACACTCCTTGCTTTTTCTCCCCTTTGTTTTATATGTTAGCCCGCATATATACAAAAGAGATAGCTTCGTGCAACATGAACCGATATATAATCGATGAAGTGAACATATTATAGCAAAATGCACTTTTTTATTTTTTTTTCTTCTTTTCTTTTAATAATTTTCACACAATTTTAAATATTTAAAAAAATCAATTTACTAATATTCACTTACTTAACCATTAAGTAGAAAAATAAATTTAAAAAAATAAGAAATTCAATTGGCTACTTTTATCGGTTAAACTAGCATTTTCCAAAGAGATATGGGTAAGGTGAGTAACTGTGTGCATTTTACTGCAATGGGAGTGCAAGAGTTGAGTGTATTGAGGCAGCTTTAGTTTAGAGTAATTTATTATCACGTAATATGTATTAAGATAAATATAAATGATTAAATTTATATCTTTTTGTCTATTTTAAACTTTTGAAAAAAGGTAAATTAATTTAATTATTTATATTTATTTTAACAATTAGTAGATTTTTTTTTTTATAATAGATATAGGCTTTATTTAAATCGAGCTACAGAAATTTTTGTACTACCGTCTTGTGTAATTTTTTAAAATAATTCTTATATTTTTCTCTTTTTACTATTCTCAAATCGATCCACTAATCGTCAGAAACACATATGCCCTTCTCCGGATATCGGAAACTGCATGCGTAGCCTGCATATATAGCGCTTGAGCACATAATACACTCAAACTTTTAATGGCTATCCAACGACCAATCTCCATGCTCATTTGGCACGAGAGAAATAATATATATAAATCTCAAATACATAAATTTTATATAATTCTTTAATAAAAAAATGGATCTAATTATTGAAAAATGTGAAAATTTCGTCTTTTTTTTTATTTTATTGAATCCATATTTTTATAAAATATTATATAAAACTATGAAATACACAATAATATAATAAAAATTACAATAAAAAATAGTCATTTTTCATCCGGCAACTCTGCAATCAATGATAAAAATAACTTTACAAAAAGTCGACGTTTCACAAAGGAAACGGCAAAATAGGCCATCAAGGGTACTAACGGCAGCCAATTAATTAAGAGCCGATTGCAATAACTTAATGGACCATTAACAAAGAGCCGTAAGAAGTTAAGTGATAAATCAAAAGAGAAAGAAAACTCAAACGTATTAGCAAAGGTAAAAGGAAACGTTATTAATAAATATTATTTATTAAAAAATATGATCAACACCTAACATTAATCACGTCTGCTACAAAGAAAGAACTGAAGCAATTTTCAAATCTCTGTCAATTTAGTGAAGCGCTTAGGGCACAAGGATGACATTTGGTTTAAGCATAAGTTTTGAAGTTGGAAAAAATTGTAATAAAAATCAAGAGAAATGGCCTATGGATGTTTCAGCTATAATGTATTTTCCTTAGTTGTGATTTGTTTTAAATTTTTCTGAGTTGATATTTAAGTTTAGAACAAAATTTACATGCGGAATGTAAATTTTAGAAAATTTTAAAATTAGGATGTGAAATCCTTAAGTTAGGGGTAAAATGGTAATTTTTCCACATGTAAAGGGTAAAATAGTAATTTTACTCTAAGTTGTCTCTTTTACACATTTCTAATTATTAGTAATTAAATTTTTAACTTTTAGAATACCCTCTTACACTTTCTCGTATTTCGCGCCTTATTCTCGTAGAACGCAATGATCAAGGTAAGTTGGCTTCTAACTTACTATCAATTTACTATATATGTATGATGGGTAAGAAAACTACAATTTATATATGTATGTTATCATATATGCCACGTTATTACATGTTTATCTGTTATGCATGATTTATTCTGTCATGAATATTTATCTGTTACACAATCTATTCTGTCACGTATTGTTATATGTTATAAGTATGTCATATTTTACATGTATGTCAGATCATATAATATTCACTATTGCAAGTATGTCATGTTAAGTATGATATCTGTTACATGTTAAGTCATGTTACGAAATGTTTCCATCTCAAATAAGTCATGTCTTTCGAGTTAAGTTCAAGTTCAATTATGCTGATACTTCTAGCGTAATCATTCTGATTGTCTGAGTATCTCTAAGGGAATATGTTGGGCGGAACATTCTGACTGTTCACTATTCCTGACAAAACGACCGGCGAAATTATTTTGATTGTCAAAATTCAAGTCTAAGTTCATGTTAAGTAAAGAAGTAAGATCAAATTTATGTTAAGTTAAGTTTCAGATCACGTTCATATTAATTTATTCATGTCAATCACGACCATAAGTGCTAGGATGGGGTAATATCCTAGTGGAACTCCTTTGTTCACACTAGAGGGTCTAAACAGGTGTGAAATTTTCTAAGTTGACAAAGTACAGTCAACAGGTTGCGAATGGGGCCTAACTAGCTGGTCACCGGAACACGCCAGGCACTAATGCCGATAGAACCATATTTTATTTTACGTGTGTTCACAGCAAGTGTGACACAAACAATTCATGGGGCCACAACAACTGTGGAGCATACACTACGTGAGACACATCAATTGTGACACGTAAAATACGTGGGGCCACAACAACTGTGGAATACGCATTAACGCACTAACAGTTGGTGTAAATACATATGTTGTGATGCGGTAATCGGCAAGGACACACGGCTCAAAGGGACCTGTGTAGCACCCATATGGTTACTTTATTAATTAAGTCTATTGAACAAAATTTCAGGTTCATGTATTTCACGTTCAAGTCATGTTTCACGTTACGTTATGTTCAAGTTCATGTCCATGTTATGTTTCAAGTTCACGTCTATTTTATGTTTCAAGTTCACGTACATGTTATGTTTATGTTTATGTTAAGTTTCAAGTTCATGTTCATATTATGTTATGTTCAAGCTCACGTTCATATTATATTATGTTCATATTCACGTTAAGTTTCAAGTTCATATTCATATCATGTTATGTTCACGTTTATGTTATGTTCAAGCTCACGTTCATGTTATGTTATGTTCATGTTCACGTTATATTTCAAGTTCACGTTCATGTAATGTTATGGTCACGTACATGTTATGCTCAACTTTACGTTTATGTTATGTTATGTTCACGTTCACATTATATCTCAAGTTCACGATTATGTCATGTTATGCTCAGGTTTATATTAAGTTCAAGTTTATATTTATGTTACGTATGTTACGTTCATGTTATCTTTCAAGTCGATGTTATATTTGAAGTTCACGTTCTTATTATGTTGCTAGTCTATATTATGTTTTAAGTTCAAGTTCATGTTATGTCAAGTCAAGTTCAGTTCACATTTCAGTTCAGATTATGTCAGTTATGCCATGCTATATATCAAGTTATGTTATGCTTACTAACGACTTTAATTATGCATTCATACTTTTACTGTCATGCATGCATCATTTACCTGTGTGAGAGTTTCCTATTAATTTACTGAGATTTGTAATCAAATTTCAACGTGGTAGTCCCAATTACTACCATTCCCCCCGAATGGTAGGCGATGTGTCAGAATCAGAGCAGGGAGTGGACATTGGTAGACTGGATGAGGTTGACTAGACGCCGCAGACATGACGCGGAGCTTACAGCTTCCATAAATATTTTTTGAACAGTATTCTAGCCTCATTAGTCGAGTTACATGAGTTACTCGACGAACTTCTGTTTGAGCTGAAATATTGCATATTTTATATATCTAAAACTAATGTATTTTAATTGCTTCATGACATTATTATTGGTTTTAGATGAAAATGTGGTTAATAGGCATAAATTTGAGTTGTGATTTAAATTGGTTAATATTATAATTTATGTTTTTTTTATAACCAGTGATTTAATTAGATAATAATTCTTTACATGTACAACATATTTTTAATATTCTAATCTTGTTTTTATTTTTATTTTATTTATGGCACTATTATTTTTATAGTTTCTATTTCTTTTTAGGCTATTGCACGCGGTCCACTTCACAAGAGCTATTAAAACTTGCAATACGTGTGAAATAGAAAGGGGAAAAGTCCAAAAAGCAAGGCTAAGCATGGCTATTGTTTAGGCTATTTGGGAATGAAAGACTTTTTAACTTGTGCTTTTGGCTTCATGCTGAAGCAAAGGACAGCAACTTAAGAGTTGGGCAGTGCACTACATGTTGCCAAGGACAGCGACTTGCTGCAGGGAGGCTACAGAACGAAATTAAATGCTGCAAGGACTTGCTACAGCTGCAGAGCCCCAGACAGAAGAACATCAATACAATTGACAAGCCACAGCTGGAATGGAAAGGACAACAACACAGCAGTTGCTTTCCTGCAGAGCTTGGGACCCACGTTTTTTATTTTCTTGCTTTTTAGCCCGATNAACTAGAAAGTCAATTCTGTCTAATTGGAAGATTTAACAGTTAAAGCCAATTAAATTAATCGCTAAAGATTATGTATAAACAATTGATGATTAAAACATTCACAAATCCATTTGAATATCACAAGGATTCTTCAAGCATGCAATGTATTCGGAAATCACAATGGATCAAGATAAATATATAGATAGTCAAAGTTTCTAATAATATAACTATTCAATCGATCAAACTCACAATATAAACTCTATTGTTGATTGGAAACAATATCTAAATCATTATACTTCACTTCTAACCTTAGTATAATACAATAAAAGTAAATGACATCAAATTAAACATACAAAAATTTAAATAAAAGTTTAAAATTGCAAGAAAAATAAATGACATCAAATTAAATTAAAATCGAAATTAAAATAAACTGAAAAGAAAGGCTAAGGTGGAGGAGGAAGACTGGACAGCAACAGTTATAAAATTGCACTACCTAGCTCCCTCTCCCCACCTACGTTTTCTCAAGAGCTAGAAATAATAATACTAAAAATAAAGAGCAAAAAAAATATCTCCCAAGAATTGAGAAGGAAATACTAATATTTAGAGCAAAAAAAATTCTCCCTGAGAAAACGTAGGTGGGGAGAGGGAGCTAGTTAGTGCAGTTTTATAACTGTTGCTGTCCAGTCTTCCTCCTCCACCTTAGCCTTTCTTTTCTTTTCAGTTTATTTTAATTTTGATTTTAATTTAATTTGATGTTATTTATTTTTCTTGCAATTTTAAGCTTTTATTTAAATTTTTGTATGTTTAATTTGATGTCATTTACTTTTATTGTATTGTACTAAGGTTAGAAGTGAAGTATAATGATTTAGATATTGTTTCCAATCAACAATAGAGTTTATATTGTGAGTTTGATCGATTGAATGGTTATATTATTAGAAACTTTGACTATCTATATATTTATCTTGATCCATTGTGATTTCCGAATACATTGCATGCTTGAAGAATCCTTGTGATATTCAAATGGATTTGTGAATGTTTTAATCATCAATTGTTTATACATAATCTTTAGCGATTAATTTAATTGGCTTTAACTGTTAAATCTTCCAATTAGACAGAATTGACTTTCTAGTTTAATTGAAGTAGATTGGTTGGAGATAATATTCTAAATTATTAGATTGATCCTTAAAACCGTAGTCATTTTTCATATCTCTTTATTTTATCATTTTAGTTGTATTATGTTGCTTTAAAAATCTTCATCTCAGTAATTTTATTTTCTATTCATTGTACATACCATCACTTTTATTTTCTCTTTGTAAATATCATCTACTATTGTATGAGTTTGATTTTAAGCACACTTTCCTTGAGAAGACGATCTAGAAATTTTATTTTTAATTATTACTCGACATCTTCCTGCACTTGGGATAGTCTTTGTGCTGCTCGTTTTGGAGCGAGTCAAGTTTTTGGCGCCGTTGCTGGGGACAACTGGTGCTTATCAGAGCATTGCTCTACTGCTAAGAGGACATTTGTGGAGCTGTGAACCTCTTCACAGCCTGAGTGACACCTAATTTTTTTCCCTTTTCTCTGATTATTTTTCATTGCCTTTGATTTTCTGTTGTTGTTTGTATGACTGGTTGGACTAGAGACCATATATCTCGACTATTTAGGATAGAATCATTGACATCTTTTAACTCTGCATCACCTTCTCTTGAATCATCATCTAACACTGATAGCATCATGGCTGAAAATGAGCATCATGATAGGGAAATGGTGAATCAAAATAGGACACTTAGAGAATATCTTCAGCCTGTTAGGACTATCACACCTTCTTGCATCATTTTACCTCTTAATGCAAATGCTTTTAATTTCAAACCCGGAATGATTCCATTGTTACCACACTTTCATGATATGGAATCTGAAAACCCCTACTTGCATATCAAAGAGTTTGAAGAAGTGTGTTCCATATTCATGGATAGAACATGAACTGAAGAGGTCATAAGATTGAAACTGTTTCCATTTTCCTTAAAAGACAAGGCTAAGACATGGTTGAATTCTTTAAGACCAAAATCCATTGGAACTTGGCAAGAAATGCAAACTGAATTTTTAAAAAAAATTTTTCCCATGTATAGAACCAATGCCTTGAAAAGACAAATCATGAATTTTGCCAAAAGGATGTGGAAACATTTTATCATTGTTGGGAACGATTCAAAGACCTTTCAAATGCATGTCCTCATCATCGATATGAGAATTGGAGGGTCATTAGTTTTTTTTTATGAGGGGTTGCAACAAAAAATTAGACAATTTGTGGAGACCATGTGTAATGGAGAGTTTTTTTAACAAAGAACCTGAGGAAACTTTTGAGTATTTTGATTATCTAGCTGAAAATGCACAATCATGGGATACATATGATGTTCATGATAGGTTGGAAAGTTCAAGGATAATTTTAGGGGGTGGGAAATATAATCTGAGGGAAGTAGATGATTTGAATGCTAGGTTGGCTATGATTTCTAAGAAATTAGAAACCATAGAACTGAAGAAAGTGAATGAAGTACAAGCTGTACCTCAGATTACCTTGAGCTGTAATATTTGTGAGGGCCAAGGGCATTCAACTAATGATTGCCCAACCATTCCAGCCTTTAAAGAAGTTCTTTTGGATCAATCTAATGCAGTTAATATGGTTTCTAAATCTTTTTCAAGTCTTTATTCCAACACTTATAATTCGAGATGGAGAAATCACCCTAATTTCAGTTGGAGGGGAGAACAAGCTGTTGTACCTGCACCCAACATAGCTGGTCATTCACCATTTGCACCCTACACTATCCCAGGAGGTTCAGGACCATCTCAATATGCCAACCACATGGTCCCAGCTCAGAAAAAGAACCTTGAAGACAATTTCCAGCAACTATCCATCAACTTCCAGTAGTTGTCCACCAATTTTCAACAATTCATACAAAGCCAAGCTGCTATCAACAGTCAAAATTCACAAGCCATTGTTGATATTCGAGGGTCAGTCACAAGGTTGACCACAACCTTGAGTGCTCAAGAGAAAGGAAAGTTCCATGCACAATCTTAGCCTAATCCCCAAGGCCAAAACCAGCAATTTCAAAATGTGGCAGGAGATTCAAAAGTCAAGGCTATTGCAACCTTGAGAAGTGGTAAGGTGATTGGCATTCCGGCTCAAGAGGTAGAAAAGAATGGTAACACTTTAAACCTCCTTCTGAAAATGAGGCACATGACCTTTTGGAATCTGAAAGTGTCCCAAGCACTACACTTACACCTTTTCCTCAAAGGTTAACCCCTTTACACAAAGACAAGCATTACGCTGAAATTCTTGAAATTTTTAAGCAAGTTAGGATTAATATACCATTGTTAGATACTATTCAACAAGTTCCTACCTATACTAAATTTTTAAAGGATTTATGCACCGTAAAAAGAAAATTGAATGTGCAAAAGAAAGCTTTTCTTACTGAGCAGGTTAGTGCTATTATCCAAACTAACACTCCTCCCAAATATAAAGACCCAGGATCCCCTACCATAACTTGCATGATTGGGAGTTCAAAAATAGGCCAAGCATTATTAGACTTAGGTTCAAGTGTGAACTTATTGCCTTATAATGTTTATGTTCAGCTTGGATTGGGTAAGTTGAAATCTACTTCTATCACATTGCAACTGGCCGATAGGTCTGTTAAGATTCCTAGAGGTGTTGTGGAAGATGTTTTGGTTCAAGTAGACAAATTCTACTATCCGGTAGACTTTGTGGTACTCGACATCCAATTGACTACTCATTCTACTTTCCAAGTACCTGTTATCTTAGGAAGACCCTTTTTGGCTACTTCTAATGCACTCATAAATTGTAGAAGTGAAGTTTTAAAGTTGAGTTTTGGAAATATGACTTTGGAGCTAAATATTTTCAATCTTTGCAGGCAACCGCAAGAAGTTGAGGAAGTTCAAGAAGTGAATTTATTGGAAAATTTCATTGATGAAAATTCTGCACATTACTTTCAATTTATTGATTCTTTAGAGGAATTTGAAGAAGATTTAAAAATACTTGATAATGTTAATGACTCATCTCTTGTTTCCTCAATAGATCAGCAAGTTACACTACCATGGAGGCCAAAATTTGAGCAACTTCCACCATCGACATCAACTCTCAAGCCTTCAAAAGAGCAAACCCCAACTTTAGACTTTAAACCTCTTCCATTGGAGCTAAAGTATGCTTTCTTAGGACCACAAAACATCTTCCATGTGGTAATTTCTTCTCACTTAACTAGTGAACAATAAGATAAATTGCTAGATGTCCTTAAGAAGCATAAAAAGTCCATTGAGTGGACAATGGCTGATATAAAAGGTATAAGTCCATTGGAGTATACCCATAGAATTTATTTAGAAGGTAATGCAAAGCCTTCTAGGGAAATGCAAAGAATGTTGAATCCCACAATGAAAGAAGTGGTTAAAGATGAGGTGCTGAAATTGCTTGATGTGGGTATCATTTATCCCATCTCGGATAGCAAGTGGGTAAGTCTTATTCATGTAGTTCCAAAAAAATCTGGGCTTACCATTGTTCAAAATGAGCAAAACGAATCGATTCCTACTAAAATTCCTACTGGTTGGCGCATGTGTATAGATTATAGGAAGTTGAATGCCGCCACTAGGAAAGATCATTTTCCTTTGCCTTTTTTTGATCAAGTGTTAGAAAAAGTTTCTGGACATACTTTTTATTGTTTCTTAGATGGGTTCTCCGGTTACTATCAATTAGAAATAGCATCAGAGGATCAAGAAAAGACCACCTTTACTTGTCCTTTTGGTACCTTTGCCTTTATGAGAATGCCTTTTGGTTTATACAATGCACCAGAAACTTTTCAAAGATTCATGCTTAGCATTTTTATTGACATGATTGAAAACATCGTAAAAGTGTTTATGGATGATTTTTCTGTATTTGGTGATTCATTTGAGAGTTGTTTAACCAATTTACAAGCTGTTTTGGCCAGATGTGAAGAGAAGCAATTGCTACTTAATTGGAAGAAGTGTCATTTCATGGTATAACAAGGCATTGTTCTGGAACATATTGTTTCATCTAGAGGAATTGAAGTAGATAGAGCAAAAATTGAGTTGATTTTTAAACTTCCTACACCTAAGTCAATAAAAGACATTAGATCTTTTCTTGGGCATGCAGGTTTTTATAGGAGATTTATCAAGGACTTTAGCTATACTTCTAAGTCTCTATGTAAACTATTGATGAATGATGTAAATTTTGATTGGACACTCGAGTGTCAAGAAGCTTTTTGTTGGCTTAAAACTTTGCTAACCACTGTTCCTATTCTTCAATCTCCTGATTGGTCACTTTCTTTTGAAATCATGTGTGATGCAAGTTATTTTGCTATAGGAGCTGTTCTTGGACATCGTAGTAACAAACTTCCTTATGTCATTTATTATGTAAGTAAAACTTTAAATTTTGCTTAAAAAAATTATTCTACTACTGAAAAAGAATTACTTACTGTGGTATTTGCTTTAGAGAAGTTTCGTGCATATATTCTTGGTTCTCCTATAGTCATCTTTACTGACCATGCAACTCTCAAGTATTTATTGACAAAGAAAGATGCAAAACCAAGGTTGATTAGATGGATACTTTTATTCCAAGAGTTCAATATTATCATCAAGGACAAGAAACGAGTAGAGAATGTGGTAGTTGACCATTTGTCTAGGCTCACAGTTGCTGAAACTAAACAACCAACACCTGTTCTTGATTCTTTTCCTGATCAACATCTTATGTTAGTTGAAAATTTGCCTTGATTTGTTGATATAGTTAATTTCTTAGTGACAGGACAAACCCCACCTCATTGGAGTACTCAAGATATACGGAAATTCATGCATGAGGTGAGATCGTTCTTTTATGATAATCATTATTTGTTTAAATACTGTCCTAATCAAATCATTAGAAAATGTGTGCCTGACCATGAAATACAAGTTGTCCTTTCTTTTTGCCATAGTGAGGCGTGTGGGGGTCATTTTTCTGCACATAAGACAGTTGTAAAAATTTTACAAAGTAGTTTTTATTGGCCTCATATGTTTAAAGATGCATATAGTTTCTGCAAAACTTGTAAGTAATGTCAGAAATTAGGTGCTGTCACTAAAAGGAACATGATGCCTTTACAACCCATTTTGGTCATTGAGATTTTTGATTGTTTGGGAATTGATTTTATGGGGCTATTTCCTTCTTCTTTTGGTTATTTGTACATCTTAGTGGATATTGATTATGTTTCAAAATGGGTCGAAGCCATACCATGTAAAACAAATGACCATAAGGTGGTGCTTAAATTTTTGAAGGAAAATATTTTTGCTAGATTTGGCATGCCTAAGGCCATCATAAGTGATAATGGCACCCATTTTTGCAACAAGCCTTTTGTTGCCCTCTTGCATAAGTATGGCGTTCACCACAAAGTTTCTACCCCATATTACCCTCAAACGAATGGCCAAGTTGAACTTGCTAATAGGGAAATTAAGATCATTTTGGAAAAAACTGTGAGTCCTAACCGAAATGATTGGTCTTTGAAATTAACAGATGCATTATGGGCATATAGGACTGCATATAAAACTGTTTTAGGTATGTCCCCTTATCGGTTAATCTATGGTAAGGCTTATCACCTCCCTATTGAGCTTGAACACCGTGCATTTTAGGCAATCAAAATGTTTAATTTTGATCTTGATCAAGCTGGATCTTTGAGGAAATTACATCTTTGTGAATTAGAGGAACTTAAGAGGGATGCTTATGATAATTCTAAGCTGTCCAAGGAATGTATGAAGCCTCACCATGATAAGCATATTCAAATAAAATCATTTGAGCCTAATCAACAGGTTTTATTCTATAATTCTCGACTTCATTTGTTCCCTAGCAAGTTAAGATCCCGATGGAGTGGCCCCTATTTGGTTAAAACAGTTTTTCCCCATGGTGCTATTGAGGTTGTCAATCCTCAAAATGGAAATGCTTTTAAGGTTAATGGTCAAAGGCTCAAGCCTTTTATTTCTAACTTTGCACCTTAGGAATCTACTCTACATTTACTTGATCCTAATTGATGGTTCTTGATCTATCCATTTCTTTTCATTGTTTTCTTTTGTTCTTCAGTTTTTATTTTTATTTTGGTTGCATTCCTTTCAAAGCTGTCCAGGTAATTCCTTTTCCTATTTCCTTCAATTTTTTCTTTGAATAATTGGTTCTTCTTTTAGTTGTTTGGCCCCTTAACTTCTCTCTTTGTGTAAATTTCTTCATTTCTCTTGTATCATTGAGGACAATGTTACAATCTAATTGGGGGGTGGAAGAGAATTTTTTTTTTCTGTTTGCATGCCTTACACATACGTTGGTCCACCTTGGGAGGGTGCTGGTAATGAGTTGAAAGTAGAGTAAATTCTCTATTCTTGAATTTTACATGCTGGAAAGTAAACTGAAAAATGATTTGTTGAGGTCATGAAACATGTGGAATATAGTGCAAATATGAGTATATATCAAAAGAGGAATTTATCCATTTTATTTAGTTGTTAAACTAAAAAAAAGATGTCAAAAGTTTTGTCTAAGGTGGGGGAGGAAGACTGGACAACAACAGTTATAAAACTGCACTACCTAGCTCCCTCTCCCCACCTGCGTTTTCTCAAGAGCTAGAAATAATAATACTAAAAATAAAGAGAAAAAAAAATATCTCTCAAGAACTGAGAAGGAAATACTAATAATAAGAGCAAAAAAAATTCTCCCCCAGAGACGTAACACCTCTCCCTTTTATAGCCATTTCGTATGTGCATCGGACTAAAAAACAAGAAAATAAAAACGTGGGTCCCAAGCTCTACAGGCGTGCTTTCCCCTGCTGTGTTGTTGTCCTTTCTATTCCAGCTGCGACTTGTCATTTGCATTGATGTTCTTCCGTTTGGGGCTCTGCAGCTGCAGCAAGTCCTTGCAGCATTTAATTTCTTTCTGTAGCCTCCCTGCAGCAAGTCGTTGTCCTTGGCAGCATGTAGTGCGCTGCCTAGCTCTTAAGTTGCTGTCCTTTGCTTCAACATGAAGCCTAATGCACAAGTCAAAAAGTCTTCCATTCCCAAATAGCCTAAAAACAGCCATGCTTAGCCTTGCTTTTTGGACTTTTCCCCTTTCTATTTCACACGTATTGCAAGTTTTAATAGCTCTTGTGAAGTGGACCGCATGCAATAGCCTAAAAAGAAATAGAAACTATAAAAATAATAGTGCCATAAATAAAATAAAAATAAAAACAAGATTAGAATATTAAAAATATATTGTGCATGTAAAAAATTATTATCCAATTAAATCATTGGTTATAAAATAAAACATAAATTATAATATTAACCAATTTAAATCACAACTCAAATTTATGTCTATTAACCACATTTTCATCTAAAATCAATAATAATGTCATGAAGCAATTAAAATACATTGGTTTTAGATATATAAAATATGCAATATTTGAGCTCAAACACACCTCTCAACTAGTTTTTTGCTAATCCTTGAATAAAATAGTAAAAATTAATTGAGATGAATATTACATAAATCTCGAAATTCAAACAAAAATAATGAAACATAATTATGAATTCTCACAAAATATGACCCATGACTACTCAACACAAGGTGCTATATCCACCAAAACATTCTCAACATTTTATTTTTCACATAGAATTGAAGCAAAAGTCTCAGAACTTGAATGTGTGTGTGGCTAAACAACTCTGTGTTCCTTATTAATAATCATGATTTATCATAAAATTTTCAACTTTAAAATTAATCATTTATGATTCTAACTATTTCAAAGCCCAAGGGACTGCAGTTTTCACGCCAACTATTTTTAAAGGTTGAAGATTCAACCCCAAAAGTTATGGGTAACTGTTTTTAACTTTTTATTTATGATTCTTCTCTTCTCTGTTTTTTTTCTTTTTTTTCCTTTTTTTCAAATCTTTTTTTTTCGTATTCTTTTTTTTTTCTTTTCTTTTCTTTTGAAAAAGGCTCATTAGTCTTACAATTTACTTCTCATATGTTAAATCAATGAACATTAATGAGAGACACTACAAATGCAAACATGTGCAAAATGTCTTTTAAAACTTGTCATTCATTCTATATAAATCATACCAATTCTCATCTTAATAAATATAGCATCCCAGTATTTAAAGTCACTTATCAACAAAATATGATGCATCATAAATCATGCGATATACTTAGGCTTGAAAATAAATTTTCACAAAATAATTCCGCTCAACTAGTCCACCAAGATGCTCAAATTTTACAAAATGTTAGAAATGAAGTGTGTGTCAATCATGTGTCTATCAGTGCATATTGCATTAAGTCAAAGTATTGTTTCTCACATGCACATAGGCTATTCATTTTTTTTTTGGTTTAAAAAATTAATTAAACAAAAATAGAAAAGAAATGACTCATTCAAAAGCGGATTTTTTTAGACTCAATATCCCTAAAGAAATACCGCCAAACAAATGGGATAACAGGCAAGATAACTACTTTGCCAAAGCAGACACTTGCGATCCTTGTGCTATCGTGTGTCAGTATCACTACATAAATCCTAGAGTGCAAAACAGTAACCTCCGAAATATGCAGGAATTGAAGAGGAAGATAACTTAAAAAATAACTTACTAGAATTCAAGAGTAGCCGTCGTCCAAGTCAAGGCAAAATAAAATACAAGATCAAACAATAGAACTGAAAGAAAGAAACTCTAAAATAAATCCAAGAAGAAAATGATGCTAAATGCCGCAGCAGTAAAAATAAAATCTAGGAACAAAATGAAGAAGACGGCACCCGCAAAAAGAACAGAAAAGCCGAAAGAAAAGTTCAAGAGGAAATAAAATGAAAACGAGAAAGAAAGCTGTTCAAGAACCCAAAAAAAAAAAGTAAAACGAAGAATAAAATGAAGAGGAAGAAGAAGCCGCAGCCCAGAGCAAACGAAAACTAGAAAAGAAAGCAAAAAATAAGAAACTAAAATACCGAGAGAGTTCCAGCTCCTCAAGTTTGAACTAAGAACAAGTAAAAATGAATCCGACTACTGAGAATGGAAACTGCAAACGAAACAAAAAATAAAACTAAAAAAAAAACAGCGAGTTCTGTCCCATGCCGACTCTCCTCTAAAACTAAAAACTACTGAGCGTCCAAAACTATGGAAAAAGAACAAAAAAATAACGAGAGAGAGAGCCCTCCATAAGGTCTGAAACGAAAAAACAAAAACAACAAAAAATAAAAACCAGCCGACTCCTATTATGCTCTAAAAAAACATAAGAGAATGAAAGCAAAAATAAATTTCAGCCATCCCCAGGTCTAAGGTCTCCAATGTCAAAACCAAAAAATAGAAAAAGATAACAAGCTGCCCCCACTCTGTTTCCTCTGCTGTGCGTGATACTCTGCTATCTGTCTCCTACATTTTCTGCTCTACACTGAGGTGGTATGCTTCACGCCTGCCAGCTTCTTTCTGCACCTGCTTCGTCCATAGCTCCCTGGGACCATAGACTCCCCTAGCTGCAGCATATACGTCCAATGCACCTTTGATTTCTTTTTTTTTTTTTCATCTTCATTGATTTCAACTTCAGCTCTGGTAAGTGGCATTCTTGTGATAATTTCTTCTTAAGCTTGATAAATCCTAAGGCATTATAAGTTACATGAGCCCATTTGAACTTAATTAAGGACAAGATATAAAAAAAAAAAAATTCATTTTACATGCCAAATAAAGTTAAATTATATTATCCAACTAATACTCTTATTTTAACACATAAAACTCTTTTAACCCAATATATTTAAGAGTATTGTGATGCCCCCAAATCCCCACGCACAGACACGGGAAAATCGAGACGTCCGGATGGTGACAACATGGGTCACCACCCTATCGATCAGTGCCAAGGGTGTGCAAGCGACAAATGTAACGAAGAAACATGCAGCGGATAGCAAAGATATATAACTAAGTATCAGAATTTTTCTTAGTTTAATACAAAACTGTTCAAATCATACATAATAAATATTACAAACTACAAATATAGTTTCAAAGCCAAATACAAAGCATTAACTTCAACTCAATACTCTGGCGAAGCCGCATCCTCGGGCTCAGCCTCCTCCTCCTCCTCGATCTCTACATCAAAAATCTACGGTACCAAAAATGGTGCCGCAGATAAGTAAAATCCAAACATCACTAGATAAAAACATATTAAAACTCAAACAATATGTATGAGAGAATGCCAATGCATAAAACCCATAAACCATATTTTTCCACGCACGCCAAAAACTCATTTGGCCCAAAAACATAACCTTTAAAACCAGTCCTTGCCATTATCCCAGATAATGGCCCAAATCAATAAACCACCATTTTCCCAGAAAATGGATCACAAAGCCTCAACATATCCTCGCCATTTTCTCAGAAAATGGCCCAAATCCAAGTCTCAAAACTATTTTTCTTTTTCCTTAATCGAATGCACCATGCGTATGACTTCGTAACGAGCGATGCCCAGTTCCGCGCCCTGCGCATTCGTAGCCAAGCATCCTCTAGCCCCCGCCAGTAGAAGGGCCACGGAGTCAATACGAGAGTGTTACCATCTCGCCTGCTCCCGTTGTCGCCCAGGGACAACTCAGGGGACGTCACTCAGTATATTGCGCTCCTGAGTGACCAGAGGAGCTCCACCGAGATAATAACCCATCCCGGCTTGGGCTCGTGAGACACACGCATCCGAAAATCCATTTACGCCAATAAAACAGGATTTTTCTCAATTTAAATAAATGCACGTGCATGCACCATGTAAATGCAAATCTCAATGCACAACACAACCAACCAACCATAAATCAACAAACCAAGCAACTCTGTCCTCCATCCATCCGACTCTCGAACTCCTCGGACTCAGTCCGGAATCAACCAACCAACCAGATAATTTATTGTAAGAGCAAAATATATTTAAATCTAAAAGTAGAGTTTGGAAAATACTTACAGCGCTATACGGTATTTTTCAAAAGCTCGCGGCGTTGCAAATGGCGGAGGAAAAGCAACGTAACAGTGTATTTTACATTGTGGCCGTGGGTAATAAATTACTCACTTTCGAACGGGGACAAACCAAGACACGAAATTGATAGGGAAAGATCTTGAGATGTTTATGAAGCTAAAGGAAGTGAGTTTCGGCTGTGGGTGGCGGCGCACAGCGGCGGATCGGACACTTGAAGCTAATTTCGGCTTTGGCGAGTGAGGGCTATACACAACTCCGTTGGCCATGAAATTTCTTGGGGAAGGTCATGGTGATGAGAGAAACAAGATGGTGGTGGTGAAACACCATGGGTGGCCGTGTACGGCGGCGTACGGTGGTGCAACCGAAACTCTAGCTATGGAGACCTATCGGAGAAAAAGAGAGAGTTAAGGGAAAAGAAAGACATGGAGAGGAAGCCCTTGATGTGGTGAATCCATTGGTGATGCTTGGTGGCTGATTTGGTTGTGTATCGTGGCTCAAAGAGGAGAAAAAGGCTTGAAGACCCATTTGTTTGGAGGAGAAAAGAGAGAGATTGGGTGGCCGGCGTAGCACACCACCGGCGCAGTAGAGCTCCCCGGTGAGGGAGGGAGATGCCGAAGGTGGAGGTGGGTCACGGCGGCTGGAGGTGGCACCGGCTGGGTGGGCTAAAGGAACGGACGGAGGGAGAAAATGAGAGAGCTGCGCGCGGGGAGAGAGAACCGGGGAGGAAAAGAAGAAGAAAAAGAAAGAAAGGAAAGAAAAGAAGAAAAAGAAGAAGGAAAAGGGAAAAAGAAAAAGAGAAAAGAAAAGAAATGAGGTCCAATCCTCACTTTGAAAACCAAAAACAAATCCGCCGAAAACGATTAAAATAAATTAAACACAACATCAAATAAATTAAAAACCAATTAAAATACATTAATTTAAAATAAATAAACCAATATATTAATTAAATTAAAAACACTCCTTCAGTGAAAACATACATAAAAAGGGATTATCACATCCTCCCCCCCTTAAAAAACAAATTTCGTCCTCGAAATTTGCAAGATCAAACACCAACTTGAAACAAGCCACTTAATTCCACATAAAATCACATGCAACCAAGATTAAGAAACATATCGTCATTACTCAATCAAGTATGGGTACTGCTCCCTTATGTCCGCTACTCGCTCCCAAGAGAAATCTTGAGCTAACGGATCTCCCCATGCCACCTTAACCAAAGGTATCGTCTTGGACCTCAACTGTTGCTCCTTCCAATCCATGATCTGCGACGGAACAACCTCATAAGTAAGGTCCGGTTGCAACTGAATACTCTCTGGGTCGACAAAGCGCGGCTCTTGTTGTCCAAAACTCTTCTTCAAGGTTGATACATGGAAGACATCATGAATATCCCCAAAATATTCTGGCAGAGCAACTCTATAAGCGACGGACCCTACCTTCTCCAAAATCTGAAAAGGGCCGACATACCTCGGATCCAGTTTCCTCTTTTTACCAAAACGCTTAACTCCTTTCATGGGAGAGACCTTGAGATAAACCCAATCACCTTCTTCAAAAGATAACTCTCTCCTCCTGGTATCAGCGTAGCTTTTCTGACGACTCTGAGCTGCCGCCATTTTATCCCTGATGATCCGAACTTGGCTTTGCATCTTTTGAATTATTTCAGGCCCAATAATTTTATTCTCCCAGTCTTCATCCCAACAAATTCCAATAGTTATTATCTTCACACCATAGATTGCTAATATCGACGACGTCTCTGCTTTAACTTCTGAATTTTCATCCTATTCCAACTTTGGTAACCTATTAGTCACTTCCAAAGTTAACCATCAATAAACCAAATTGCACGACCAAATGATTAATCTCCCATTAAAACTTCGAATCACTACTAAATCTTCAAAGTCGATACAAAATTTGAACTTCTAAGCATCTCCAAAAATCATGCTTTCGCGCGCACTCTGATAACTCATCAAAATACTTAAAGGCTATATCCTCAAAAATTAATATCATGAAGTACAAGCTCAATCCACACCTAATCACAAGAAAACCTTTACCACATTTCCATAGAAAATCGTATGCCTCCAAAAACCACAAATCTCCACTCATTCCTCAGTTGGCCATCGCTGCCCCAAACGAAAACCAACATTCTGCAAAAATACACTCATTGATTGATGACAGAAACCAGTACTAATCAACCTCCAGGCCCCAAATTGAAAACACATAACATCATCCCAAAATACACCTATCTCTTCTAAAGATAAGGAACATCTCCAAAAAGGCCCAAGTCCTTCCCGGCCAACCAACGAGAGCGCCTATAACTTCTATCCGATATCCCACACTTCAAGCTCATTACCTATATTTTGAATAACATCTAATCTTGCAATAACTAACTCACTATAAACTACCATTGACTTCACCTAGACATAATCGAAACGCTCATGGTAACTCACCCACCTACTTGTACTCTCAAAAACTCTAGTTTTAGTACAACTAATTCCTTCAATAACACTTCACAAATAAATCTCAAGACAGGCCATACTGTTTAAATCTTCAATCCATCAAAAACTATTAAACAACACTCATGGATCCTACTGCTTTATTACTTCATACATATGATTATGCTACCCACCTTTGATGCATAAGTTTCAACTTCCAAGATTTATTACTTCATACACCACACATGGTGACCTAACGATCTCTTTTCAAGTTAAATAACCATATCCCCAATTCTCCCAACTGGATACTTGATCTCCAAAGAAAAGTATAGCCTCACCAATTTAAATTCCTATGACTTCAAGTCGCAATTAATTCTCAAGATAAACACAACAGTCGTTTCAAACCACCATCCCAATGGGTAACCCACCTCGACTGCACATTCCGTTCAACTTACCAAACAACTCAAAGCCAAAAATCTCTTGAATTTAATATTACCACACAGATTCCTTTTCAACTCCTACCAAGCCAAAAAAAGATGAGACTAGGACCAGCACTCTCCGAAATCCATACATACGTACCATTACTACTCATCGATCCCATGCACTCTTAGCCAACACCAAAAATCATTCAAACGTACAAGTGATCCATTATCACATTTCCATCATCTGGACTTATATCCTCAACTCAGCAAGAATCATTCCTAAATCTACTCAACTTATATCCTTAAATCAGCAACTAGCCATTGCTTAAAGTTTGGTACCGAGGATGACCTTAAACCTGCTAAGAATCCATTCCCAAAAGTCTACGGGTCATATAGCCTCAAATTCAATCGTATTCAATACCAACACAAAATCTACTATTTCCAACACCCTGATGGACCTATATCTTTCGAATCGATAAAAATCATTTCCTAAAATCTGCTACTACAACCTCGAGTTAACAATAATTATTTTCTAAACTAGCTCGATATCTTCAATTCTCAAAGAAATACACGAACTAGATCATTACCTCCAATCCTCAAAGCAACCTACTCTAGAAAAATTTTCATATCAATAACTCAACTCTAATCAACCCAATTTTAATGGTTACAAACTAATCACTCACTAGAGTAGATCAAGCTACAGCACTAAGTCTGTAAAACTAAGAACTCAATTCTTATTATAAATCAGTCCTTCAACTCTGCAATTCTATAACCTTAAATCAAATAAGAATCATCTTCCGGAACCTCTAAGATCAAAGAACTTACATCCCATAATAGAAAAAATTGACTCTGAAATCTTTCAAATTCTAAAACATTAATAGATAATAAATCATTTTCTGAAATTCTCAAGATTGGTGGCTTTAATTCAAAACATTTACCTTAAAAGCTTGCAAAATCTAAAGCCCAAATTGCCGCCAAATTACTCATCAGAATCACGAAATCTAAAACTCGAAATTTAATTATTTCCCCCCCAAAGCTTGTCGAACCTAACACCTTAATTACCATAAACTTATATTCCTAAAATCTATAAGGCCCTAACTTTAAAACTTTGTTGAAACTTCATAAAATTCATCCTTGAAATTTGTTGAACTTACAACCTACTACGTTATAGACCATTTCATAAACTCCACGGCTTTCTTGAACTCAACTAGGGCACTCACGAGCAAAATGCCCCGTCTGACCGCATTCAAAACATTGGTTACTACCCAAACGACACAAACCTACTACACTAAATGTTCATGCCTAATAATAGTATCCTCGATTATACCGCCTTCCTGCCACAACACAACCCTTGACCCCCTTTAAGAAAAACGAATAAAACCAACAACATAAAACCAAAACCAAAACCGAAACCACATAACAAGAAAATAAAAAGAAACCAGCATGCAATAACATAACTAAATAAATAAACACAAGCAAACTAGCTCAAATAAATTCAAACATATAAAACATGTCAAAAAGCAACTTTACTTAAAATAAATTTTAAAACACAACTTTAAAAATATTATGGTACTACCTACGGGACATGTGGTTTTACCCAGAGCCGGACCGCTCTGATACCACCTGTGACGCCCCCAAATCCCCACGCACGGACACGGGAAAATCGAGACGTCCGGATGGTGACAACACGGGTCACCACCCTATCGACGAGTGCCAAGTGTGTGCAAGCGACAAATGTGCACGAAGAAACACGCAGCGAATAGGAAAGACATATAACTAAGTACCAGAATTTTTCTTAATTTAATACAAAGCTGTTCAAATCATACATAATAAATATTACAAACTACAAATATAGTTTCAAAGCCAAATACAAAGCATTAACTTCAACTCAATACTCCGGCGGAGCCGCATCCTCGGGCTCAGCCTCCTCCTCCTTCTCGATTTCTGCATCAAAAATCTACGGTACCAAAAATGGTGCCGCAGGTAAGTAAAATCCAAACACCACCAGATAAAAACATATTAAAACTCAAATAATATGCATGAGAGAATGCCAATGCATAAAACCCATAAACCATATTTTTCCACGCACACCAAAAACTCATTTGGCCCAAAAACATAACCTTTAAAACCAGTCCTCGCCATTATCCCAGATAATGGCCCAAATCAATAAACCACCATTTTTCCAAAAAATGGATCACAAAGCCTCAATACATCCTCGCCATTTTCCCAGAAAATAGCCCAAATCCAAGTCTCAAAATTATTTTTCTTTTTCCTTAATCGAATGCACCATGACCTCCCCTAGGGGTCATCCGCAAGCCCTGGCTCTCTTCGTCACACCATGGGTAACGACCAAGCGTATCACTTCGTAAAGAGCGATACCCAGTTCCGCGCCCTGCGCGTTCGTAGCCAAGCATCCTCTAGCCCCCGCCAGCAGAGGGGCCACGAAGTCGGTACGAGAGCGTTACCATCCCGCCCGCTCCCGTTGTCGCCCAGCGACAACTCAGGAGACGTCACTCAGTATGTTGCGCTCCCGAGTGACCAGAGGAGCTCCACCGAGATAATAACCCATCCCGGCTTGGGGTCGTGAGACACACGCACCCGAAAATCCATTTACGCCAATAAAACAGGATTTTTCTCAATTTAAATAAATGCACGTGCATGCACCATGTAAATGCAAATCTCAATGCACAACACAACCAACCAACCATAAATCAACAAACCAAGCAACTCTGTCCTCCATCCATCCGACTCCCGAACTCCTCAGACTCAGTCCGGAATCAACCAACCAACTAGATAATTTATTGTAAGAGCAAAATATATTTAAATCTAAAAGTAGAGCTTGGAAAATACTTACAGCGCTATACGGTATTTTTTGAAAGCTCGCGGCGTTGCAAACTACGGAGGAAAAGCAACGTAACAGTGTATTTTACACTGTGGCCATGGGTAATAAATTACCCACTTTCGAATGAGGACAAACCAAAACATGAAATTGATAGGGAAAAGTCTTGAGATGTTTATGAAGTTAAAGGAAGTGAGTTTTGACCGTGGGTGGCGGCGCACGGCGGCGGATCGAACACTTGAAGCTAATTTCGGCTTTGGAGAGTGAGGGAGAATGAGGGCTATACACAACTCCATTGGCCATGAAATTTCTTGGGGAAGCTCATGGTGATGAGAGGAACAAGATGGTGGTGGTGAAACACCATGGGTGGCCGTGTACGGCGGTGTACGGTGGTGCAACCGAAACTTTAGCTATGGAGACCCATCGGAGAAAAAGAGAGAGTTAGGGGAAAAGAAAGACATGGGGGAGAAAGCCCTTGATGTGGTGAATCCATTGGTGGTGCTTGGTGGCTGATTTGGCCGTGTATGGTGGCTCAAAGAGGAGAAAAAGGCTTGAAGACCCATTTGTTTGGAGGAGGAAAGAGAGTGATTGGGTGGCCGGCGTAGCACACCACCGGAGCAGTAGAGCTCACCGGTGAGGGAGGGACATGCCGGAGGTGGATGTGGGTCACGGCGGCTGGTGGTGGCGCCGGCTGGGTGGGCTAAAGGAATGGACGGAGGGAGAAAATGAGAGAGCTGCGCGCGGGGAGAGAGAACCGGGAGGAAAAGAAGAAGAAAAAGAAAGAAAGGAAAGAAAAGAAGAAAAAGAAAAAGGAATAGGGAAAAAGAAAAAGAGAAAAGAAAAGAAATGAGGTCCAATCTTCACTCCGGAAACCAAAAACAGATCCGCCAAAAACGATTTTAAAAACCGTAAAATGATTAAAATAAATTAAACACAACATCAAATAAATTAAAAACCAATTAAAATACATTAATTTAAAATAAATAAACCAATATATTAATTAAATTAAAAACACTCCTTCAGTGAAAACACACGTAAAAACGGGTCATTACAAGTATTAATACCACATAATTGACCATTTATCAACTTCCTCAATAGTGTATTTTGGTAATGTAAATATAGAGTCTGGTCTCCCATATTTTTGAGATTACAATCTTCTGTGACTCGTACTGAAATTGTGGATATTTATTTTATTAAGTATGCTTGGATTACGATTTAACTATTTGAGATATTATAAGTTTGTTGCATAATATTGCTAAAAATAAAAAATTATCCGCTACGAATATTGCATAGCACTAGATGCATGATAGGAATATTGCATTTTATATATCATGAACGGGGGCAGGTAACCATGTGTTGCATGTTCCAACGTTTCAGATGTCAGTTCAATCCCAAGCGGAATCTGGGGGCGTCACATTATAGAACCTAATTTATTTATAAACTGACGTTTACTAATGTATTACTTCATATCTACTGTGAAACCAAAAAAAAAATATTTTATTGAAAATGCATTATATCAAAAATCAAGATCCATCAACTTGTAAATCCTTCTACAAGATGCCTAAATTATTTCTCATTCTACCAAACAAGATGATTGGCTTCTGAAGAAGAAATTAAAAAGAAATGGCAAAGCCAACCTGCCTCCCTAGGGATCCACATGTTACAAGTTGTAAGAAGCCATCGTGATTACTTTTGACCTTTTGAGTTACTTGTGTGGTATACAAAGCATGCCATTCTACATTGCAAAAGGGAACATGTTAACAGGTAAAACAAAACTAGAAAAAGAAACAGGACAGAATGCAATGTTCCACTAGCCTCGGCCAAGATTTCCAGAAACAATAACATAGCAAAGATAAACAAAAAGAAACTATAATCAAAGCTATATTAAACTATCTCCTAATTAGGGGTAACTTTGAGATATATTGAATTTAAGCAGATTAATTTTTTCCTTGGAAATAGTTAGAACATGTGACTTCTTGTGATTTCATTTGCTTGATCTATTCCTCCTCCTCCTCTGGCCTATCATCTTGGAAACCATACTTTTTATTTTTTGTCGAATCAAAAATCCTGTTCTTTTTTACCCATTTAATTTGGTTAAGTTATTGTCGTGGTCCTTAAATGTGTCAGATCAAATTGTTGAAGCTATTCTTGATGTAAAATATAGTATAGATTTGTTACATGAGATGATCCAGCACACATAGACAAAGAGAGGGGGAAGTTGTGAGAGAGAGAGAGAGAGAGAGAGAGAGAGGAAAAGTGTAGATTTATGAACTGCGGGGTTGGTGCTGTAATAATGTCGGTGGGATCTACTTGCCACAGCATTTATCAATCGTTATGCAGGCATATGAAATCTGAAATGGGAGACCTATGTGGCATTGGAGGCTGCTATTTGATGGAGATTAGACCGACGGGTGGAAAGATTTTCTCTTTAATGTTTGCACCATTTGGGAATAAAACTTGGGCAAGCCAGTTGGAGGAGAAGCATCATGATCGTTGCACTGGATCGAACAGTTGTGTCATAGGGTAACAGGAACAATAAATATACCCACTTGGATCAAATTTCAAAAAAATGAAAAGTTATTCGCCTCATTTGGCCATCTTTAAATAGACTCATTGACCTACGAATTAAAGAATCTCATAAACCAATTTCGAAATTCTCTCTCTCTCTCCCAAATATTTCATTTCTTCAAAACTTGTTAGAATTTGTTCATTCTCAAGAGAGCAAATTACTAATTTTTTTGGTAGAATAGCAAAATATGAGAGTATTTGGAGTCTAATTTTTTCTGTGCATAATGTAGTTAGACAAACAGACTTATTCTAAATTTCATTGTATCTTTAAAACAAATTCATTTGTAACTAGTTTGCATACCGTTATTAGCGGGGCGAATATTGTATTAAGAAAAGCGACATTGTAACACGCCTTGAAGCAAACTTTTCTCTCACAATTTTTTATTTTGCAGCCCCTTTTGCACCAACAAATACTTGGTAACTAATAAATATAAAATAAAATAAAAAATTTTAAAAATGAAAAAAAAAAGAATATATATATATTTCTTATGCAAACCCAAACTGGTTTGAGTTCAGATTCTATGTTAATTATTTTGTGTAAAATTTAGCCATTTTAACGCAGCTTCCTGCTTTGTCTCTCCTTTGTTTTATATGTTGGTGCGCGTACTAAAGAGATATGGTTAACCTAGAGTAACAGTGTACATTTTACAATAACGAGAGTGCCAGAGTTGAGTGCATTGAGGCTTTAGTTTAGAGCAATTTATCATGTAATCAGTGTTCGATAAATATAAATGATTAAGTTTGCATATGTCTGTTTAAAAATTTTGAAAATAAGTAAATTTAATCATTTTTGTTCGTCACAAACACGACTTTCTCTGGATATCGGAAACTGCAAGGCGCTATTGCGTAGCCTGCATATATAGCGCTTGATCACATAACGCAATCAAACTTCTATTGGCTATCCAACGACCACTCTTCACCCTCATTTAAGAGAAATAATATATATAAGCTTCAAATACACAAATTTCACACAAATTCTTTATAAAAAAAAATAAAAGTGGATTCAACCATGAAAAATGTGAAAAATTTACATTTTTTTATGGGACCCATAATTTTACAAAAAACTTGCACAAAATTTATACATTTGGAGGTTGTACCTAATATTACTCTTTGCATAAGACCCATCCAGTATGAAGAAAGAACTAAAGCAATTTTCAAATCTCTACCAATTTAGTGAAGGGACGACATTTTTCTTTCTCGTTTCGGTTAATAGTCAAGTGAGTGTTTATTCATTTTTTCTTCGTGAATTATGTGGTAAGCTAGCTGGATTTAGAATTTTATATATAGTTGTTTGATCAATTTCTAAAGTAAAGAGAAATAGACACAAGACATACATCTTACAGGGCATATGATTCTCCGAGTAAATTTGCTTAGGTAACAATTGTTAAAATATAAAAATAAATAATAAAATCTACCTCTTTAATTTCCATTAGTTTAAACTTTTGATACAAACAATAATTTCACATAGTATCATAGTAGAGGTTCTAAATTCAAACCATATTCTACACTTTATTTTGTTTAATTAAATATTTCAAATCTCAGGTGACCCGTTAAGAGGGAGTCCAGCTTACACGTAATGGGAATCGTTAACGACAACTTATTATCTCGACCTTAACGTTGACGGTAATGACAACTCCTGTGTCAAAGCCAAGTTAAGAACAGCAAGATCGTCAGCGTCGCACCCCGACGCCACCTCGCCAAGAAAAAGTTACTGGACTATGGTTAGAGAAATTGCCAAAACGGAAGCCGAGGCCAGGGTCCAACTCATGGAGCCAGCTGAGTTGGGGGTGGTGAATCCCATTAAGAAAACAAGGATCGGGAACGAAGTGGGCTACGGGTTGATTACCGGACGGCTGGCCAATTCTTTTTTATCGAATGATGATTACCCACGGATCAGAGCGGCTTATACGAAGTATCAAGTGTGGCTGACCGCCTGTAACAAGACAGAGAGGTGGGCTGGAGGCTTCTACGCAAATGGCAGACGAGGAGATGATGGGTTAGTAGTATGGAGCAAGAGGTAAACATTGAGTTCTGCTTAATTAATTTAATTTAATGGGGATTTTAAATTCTAAGAAGACAATCAATTGAATGCGTGCATAATCATGTGCAGGAATTGAGGGATTGGAACCAAAGATATTGTCTTGTGGTACACGGTTGGGTTCCATCACAATCCATGCCAATTAAGAAGATTTCCCAGTGATGCCAGCAGTACGTTCATGGTGGGCTTGAGCTACGACCAGCTAATTATTTCGAAAGCAACCCACTGCTTTTAACACTAGCTACCACTACTTCATGCATGCATGCATGCGATCTAATAATGCATGTTAACGTACATACATGACCAACCCCATTGAAACTTTTCAATTCATATTAAATGTTACGTACGATCGATTTTAAAATTCAGATTTTGTAATTTTTGGTTACTAATTATCATCTAATCATTTATAAATGGCATGTCGAGATTGATGACGAAAGATTGTTACAAGACTTAGAATATCATTTTGCTTTGTAATTTTTTCATGAATAATATATGACATACTCATATATCTCTGATGACTATATATAGTAATTAAGATTCAATTGGGATCCAACATGGACACTTTATAAGAACCAATTATTCATAGCAATGCCCCCCGCTGATTTTGCTAAATATTACGATAAAACCGACGAAGATTATTCTGGTACGTAGAAGATCACGAGATTTTACAACACGTTCCCAAGGGATAGGGGTTCTTATAATAATTCTCACACAATGAAGTACAATCATGGGTGAGTGGTAGTAGTGCAGTTAGACCAGTCCACATGCTTGGGTGCTTTTGTTTTAAGGACGGGATTGCTCTCAAAGAAATTGGTCGGCCGGAGCTCAAACCCAGCACTCAAGGTTGGCATCACCGCGAAATCTTCCTGGCAAGGGACATGATGAAATCCAATTGTGTACCACAATACTATATCCTTGTTTTCAATGTCCCTATTCCTGCACAGACAAACAAATCAAACTCAATCATCAACAATCAAATTAAGATCATTTCATATGTTCTTCCTAGTTCAGTTTATCATGTGGTACCTGAGGCTCCAAGTTGCCAAGGTATCATCTCCATGGCTTTGATCAACATATAATCCTCCAGCCCATTTCTCTGACTTGTTATACGGTGTAACCCACACATCATTATTGGTGAAGGCTCCCCGAATTTGTGGGTAATCATCATATGACAAAAGAGTATGTGATGCTGACCCTGGAATCAAACGATAACCAACGTCGTTGCCAAGTTTGGTTTTCTTATTCGTATTCACCACTGTTAACTCAGACTGCATCAATCCCAACTGAACTCGTGCATCAGATTCAGTTTTAGCTGTCTCACTCACAGTTGTCCAGTAACTTTTCCTTGGTGAGCTGTGGGGATCTACTACCTGGATCTTCTCCAACTTTTTCTTGATAAAGGAGTTGGGTTCGCCATCCACGTCGAGGTCAAGATAGTACGTCAAAAAGTGGTCGTGGTACACACCGATTGTGTTATCTGCTAACAGGGTACCATAGACATCCTCCTTTATCTGACCTACGTGAGTGTATGTCACACCCTTCACTTCTAGCACACCCGTTAACCCTACCTATATATCATTCAGATAACGAAAGCTTTACATCACCAATTAATTAATTTTGTACACCCACGCTGCATATATAATATGTACCGCTCTTTTGTAATATAATCATCAAATTATTCAAATTACCTCCATTTTAAAATATGTAATTGATTCCTATTTTAGTTGTAGATCATAGAGATTAAAAAAAATAAGGCAATATGCGACGATTTTAAAAGTTGATAATAATGTTACATGTACATGCAGACATACTATAGTCACTACATGTTTCCTGATCATATAACTTAGCATGGAACTTCATAAATGGCAAAAAAAGGTAAATGATTCCATACCCCAAATTTAATGGAACCACTGGGCTTGAATTCCCAATCAAGAATGTAGTCATAGTTGCCAACTGTTGCGACCATCCTCACTACAAGGGTCACTTCCGGCCTCACCTCCCTTATCTGCTTCACCATAAAATTGTCATCGATCCGTACTTGTCATGTCCAAATTAACCAATAGTAATTAACTCGAGTGAAACATAATAATAATAATAATAATATGACTTACAGGTACATCATTTGAAGTCTCCGTCTCAGTGTGACGCCACATGATATTTCCTGCGTAGCGCTCGAATATACAAAAAGCGTTCGATATTTTCACGGGCAAACCATCAGCTCCGGCATAATATGCATCCAAGAATTCTGCATTGGAAGGGCAATCGGAAAAGGGCTCGAGTGGCACCGCAGATTGACCGAACCCGAACTCACCGCTATCAAAGAATGTTTTGTAGTACCACTCCTCGGTTGGGTCCATGTAAGGCACGAACAACTCCGATATGAATCCTCTGTATAGGACTCGACGATGTGTCTGCTTCTCCAGGTCATATATTGATGCTGTAGATATTATTGGACCGGCTCGAACGTCATATCCTACGTGAAAGACCCAATTGGCCCAACTGATCAGCAAACCACCAAAAACAAATGTTAGTTTGTCATTATTTTCAAGTTCCCTATACAAGACCTTAAGCGCCAGCCTTGAGCCCTCAATTAGAAAACTACTGAAATGAGTAGTCCTGGAGGGTCATGTAGGTACGTTGACATTTACATGACGTCCTTGGGCTCTGATCTTTTAGTCCATGCCCATCACAAAAACTTAGATCCGGCCTCTCCTAGCCAGCCTATATATATCAGGCCCGGCTACAAGCCTAAACCTGGCTGAAGGGAGATGGTTCTGACCATGGGTTTTTTTTAATAAAAAATTATTTTCGCAAGTTCAGTTGTTCAAACTTTCCCGTTTCCGTTTCCAAAGAAAAAAAAACTTCGTTTTTTTTAATTTTTGAGCTGTACTTATAGTTAGAATTACTTGTTTTTCTATTCCTAACCTAGTAACCGGGTATGCGTTTCGGGAGGTTCTGACCAGCCTACCTCTGCTTGTTTTTATTTTTGTCTACGAGCTGCGAAAACCATCCTGATCTACGTGTTGTGGTTTGCGTGGAGCGGAGGCTGTGCAGCCATGTGTGTGTATATATGGTATATATGTGCGTATAATTGAAGTAGGTGAAAGGATAAAAAACGACCCGACGACTTAAATGGAATAGAGGAGAATATGTGATGGAATCTAGCTAAGTACTATTGCGGCCCACCTTATCAATTCTATTCGAAAAAAGGACTTTATACTTATCATTTCAATACACTATATATTATACTTATTTTATTTTTTAAAATTTTTATTAAAATTTTTTAGTTTTATTCTTCTTAAATTAAATTAATTATTCTATTTATTATTCATACACTATATATTTGATAAGACAAAAGTTTTAAAATTAAAAAATTATTGTGAAGTGAGAATGATGAATTTTCCAATACAAAACTAGTCATTTCACTTGTCCAATTTCCATGCATGAACCTAAATTGGGTAGAACCTGGGGAATAATCAACCATGACTCCTACGTCACTTCTACAGGCAGCAAAAGAAAGACGTGGAGAGAGGAAGAGAGAGAGAGAGAGAGAGAGAGAGGATGGCTTAAACCAATCGCGCATAGAAAAATCAAAGCTTAAATTAGCCAGCCTTGCCAATGTTATATATTATACAAACAAAAATGGCGTTGGATGAGTCAAGTTTGCTCGAAAGAAATAAGAGAGAAGAAATACCGACCTGACAGTGTGACCATCTATCTTAAACCCTGGTCCGTCCGGTTGCAGGAAGGCTGCACCATTCAAGTGAGGACCGAATGGTGGCTTCATCTTGGATGCCCGATACTCTGTTCCTTCAGCTTTTGGCACCGGAACCCTAAACCTATCATAGTATTCAACTATCTTCATCTCGTCTAGATCAACTACTAACGTTATTCCCTCCACTGGTCTCACGTATAGATTAACCGTTCCATGATCTGTATAGAAACACAGTAGCTTCAAAACCCTCGCACTGATCTTCACCTCTCCGAACCATCCGACCGTAAAAGTGGAGCAAACCACGTCGGATAAGTTCAGCCCCCTCTTCTTAACTGATTCGATGAATGGCTCGTATGTTTGGGGCAGTGTGATTGCAGCAATTTGTTCGTCAGAGGTAAGCAAAGGGTAGCCATATCCGTCGTAAACAACATCGGAGACTATCAAACGTGTCGATAAATCCACTACGATCTCGTGAGATTTTTTTGAGAGACGTGTGATGACGAAGGCACGCCGAGGTGGGGGTTTGGAGGCTGGGTTCGATAGCCATGCAAGGACTCTGGGTTTGTCTGGCTCGTCCAAACCGACGTATTGGAAGGTTAGGTTGTGGATCGAACGAGGGTACGATTTCTGCACTATGGTGCGGACCAGGGTGAACTCAGATCGAGTTAGAGGGTCTAGGGGGTGGTGCTGGTGGCTTGAGGTTAGAGATAAGGTGTAGAGGGATAGGAGCACCAGGATCAATAGCATTATTTTCAACGTTGAAGACATTGTCTAGTTCGTAGAATTTAATGAGGCTTAGTTAGCTCCTTGCTTTTAACAGTAAATATATAAGCATTGTGGCGTACGTGCTCGAATATTATGCTGCCAGCTGGGTTAGACCTTTCAACGGTACGTCATGTTTTAATTCGTAATTAACAAATCAAGTTGGAAACTCTGTCCATTTTATAAATTATGGCAGCGTGGTTTGATTTATAAGTATTTCTCTAATCTTGCGTCAATAAATACACCAAAGACCATAATTAATTAATTAATACCCTCGAAAATCTAAATTATGGTTCATTATCATGGCCGATTCTTTCACTATACTTATACGTACGCATGATATCATAATCATCTCAGACTTAATTTTTGTATTTCCGATTTTTAAAAAATATTCACACTATCCTCCGTTGACTTAATATATTTTATTAGTCGTCGTACTTCGATAGGGACCCTTTGGGAATTTGGACCTTCCAAATTCACCCCCTAGGATTTACCCTTTGCAAGAATAACAAGAAAAATAGAGAAATAATAACAACACAAGAAATTTACGTGGAAACTCCAAAAACAGGAGAAAAACCACCAGACCCAGAGAAAAAAATTCACTATGTGAAAAATTGTTACAATCACACAATTTTTCTCCTCACTACACCTACAAAGCTACCCCACTAGTAAAACTTTAATTTTACACCTCTTCCCCTTTTACACTTAAAAGGTTAATAGAGGAATTTAACTAAAGTCAAAAGTTATTAGATAAGCTTTCAACTGGTGCACTTAAACTAAGAAGCTAAGCCTCCTATTTATAATACATGCATGTGCCCTCATTCTCTAAACCCACCGATGTGGGACTAAAAAATGAAAGCAAAAAAACAACACCTGCGGACAACGTCGACCATGCAGTAGAATTGGAACGGCAATCAGAACAGGACTAGGCTAATCAACCGATCGAGAGAGCCAACTTAGATTGATCTGCATCTTCTATTAATTATGTCATCTGTTTTTTTGGGTTCACTATCAATTGGTCAGTCTTTGGATGTTGGCGGCCTACGTCTACGGGTGGGTGGCAACTCTGATCGTGTCGCTGTCGTGTTAATTTGTTATGTATATTAAATTATATAAATATTAGTTATGAATGTTCGATCTTGTTGGGCCCAATGTCGGCCCGCATTTTCTCTATCCCACACCTTACATTATATATATAAAGATATAAATTATAAATATATTTTAAACATATAAATATTTATATATTTATTCTAATTGAAATTACTTATATTTACAAGAATGTATAGTGGGCGAGGCGAATGAAGTATTTGACCAGCCTCCTGGCACCAGAGCTAGGTGCGGTGATGCAAACCCTTCCCCCTCGCATGGGCGGGGTGCGGGAAAGGGTCCACCTAGCCTTACACCATACGGGTAGCACCTTTTGAATTTTCAACCTCTAACCTGATTTATTTAGATAACAGATCATGCTGTTTTACTCGTTTTAATTAATGACTAGTTTGACAATTAATAAAAAAATATGTTAACATGACAATACTCATTTAAATCTAATTTATATAAATGTATTGAACCAACATGTATAACCCAATTGACTTAATTAATATAATTTCACATAAAAGTTAAAATTTATAGTTATTAGTAATCACAATATCTTAAAAAAGTAAGACTATCAACTAAAAAAAATAATAGTTTTCAAATTTTAGCATAAAAAAACCAATATTACAAACCTTACAAAAACAAATATGAGCTTGGTTCAAAATTACAATCCTAATTATAAAAACATAATCATACTGAAAAATATTAATATTACAATTCAAAATAATAAAATTGTAATTTTGAAATAAGATCTAAACGAGTTGATTTAGTATTAAGTAGGTTGACCCGTTTATAAATCGTGTCTTAATGGATCAATTTATTTTAACCCGAATCCATTAACATCAAGCTCAATCCTACTAATTTCGTCTCGTGTTCATGTTGGGTTCACAGGTCGTATCACATATTGTCACCCCTACCTAGGTCTTTCAAATTATGGTCCCATGACTCTTTAAGTGTATGATCCCCATCTGTTCTTATATTTGTAATTTCAATTATTTCCACAATGATCAATACAATATCAAGAACAAATTAGTATGCAATATATATATATATAGTGGTCTTGTTTTATAACAATGGCAATCTTTCTATTGCTTGTGTGCCACAGATATCTAATTCCTTTATTTGTTCTGCGTGAGTGTAAGCTGGTTGAAGCTTTCTTTTCCAAAATACTTGATAACTGACAAATCTACTTTAAAAAAAAAAAGCATATATATAAATATATTTCTTAATCAAACCCAAATTAATTCGAGTTCAGATTTTGTGTTGATTGTGTTAAACGCTAGCGGCTTGCATTTCAATTGATTACTTTTATTATGATAAGTGAATCACTTTTATAACATTTACATTGGCTTCATTAAAGTCATTTTTAAATTTTGATGAAAAGTACAAGTTTTTCAGAAATTAAAAATCTTCATATCTATAACCCCACATTGGATGGGCCATTAGATTCATCAAAATAATAATATAATATTATTTTTTTAACAATAACATTTTTAATTTATTTTTTCTATTTTGCAATTATACTTGTTCCCCAGATGACTCGCACAAGAGGAGAGTGAATTGAGTTGTATTTAAAAATTAACAATTATAAATCAAATACACAATATAAAATATAAACAAAATACGAAACAACGATAAATATAAGGAGTAAGGGTAAGAGAGAAGCAAACTCAGTATGTTAACGAAGTTCGACCCTACTGTTTACGTCCTCGCCTCAAGCTACCCCTTGAGGATCCCAAATTTACTATTCAACCTCTTTCAAGTGGAGATAGAAACCTATTACACCTTTGAACAACACCACTACAAAGAATCTGTGTAGAACACCCTCTACACTTACAATCACCTTATACGTGGTGATTCAATTATTTCCTATATAGAACACTTTCTACATGCACAAGGGTTATACACACATTTTTACTGATACAAGAGTTGATAATGGGTAAATTATCAGAAAACACTCATTAATAAGTAAAATAACAACAATACAACGCAAACTATATCTTTAAAAATGAATAAGGGTTAAGGCTCAATGCTTAGAGAAGAGAGAATGAAAGTTTTGAATGAATGTTATATGCTCTTGGTATTATGAATGTGAAGCTCTCAAATAATCTATTGATAGGCATATGAGACTTCAAATTTAAATTTAAAAAGATTCACATCATGTCAAGGACAACATCATTCACTTTTCAAAAATTTCAAACCTAATCTTTTTAGTTTTTGCATATAATAAAAGGAGCACACTTTACTTTTCAAATTTTTCAAACAAAATCATCTACATTTTGCATAAGTCAAAAAAAGCATCAATCACTTTTGAAAATATTCAAATAAAGCATGCACATGCGAAAGATGACAATCAATCATCTTTAATATTTTCAAAATTTTCAAACTAAATCTTCTACTTTTTGCATAAGTCAAAAAAAGCATCAATCACTTTTGAAAATATTCAAATAAAAATCAATTATCTTTAATATTTTCAAAATTCAAACCTTTAATCATGTCATGCACATGTGAAAGATGACAATCAATCATCTTTCAAAATTTTCAAATATAATTTTCAAAATATTCATGCACATGTTGAAAATATATTTTAATATTTTATGATAAAATATTAATTTTGAACCTTAATCCTAATTTTAAATTTTTAAGAAATTTACAACATTACTATATGATTTTAATGTGAATTTATTCTCTTCTTGCTCATGCTTGGTTTCTTGATGTGTTTGACTCTATTGTGTAAACAACTTGAGCTTGAGACTCCTTTATTTTTTTAATTCATTTGTTATCATCAAAATCCATGTGTAGATATATAATTACACGAAACTTGAAACCTTGCATTCAACAATCTCTCTATTTTTTATGATGACAAATACTTGATAGAACCTGAAGCATGTATTAATACTTAAACTCCCCCTGAGAATGTGCATTTGTTTTGCAAGCAAAAGTATAAATATAATTCCAAGCATATATAACAAGTTTATCAATTCAGACAATGTTAATGTTCTAATCTAAACTTCTCCCCCTTTTGGCATCATTAAAAAAGATCCGCAGCAAGTAAATGGACTAAAGAAGAAAAAAATGGTTTGTTAGTAAAAGAAAAAATGTAGATAGTTGAAAAATTAGAGCCGCCCGTGACCCGACAAGTGTGGTTGGAGATTTTAAAAATCGCCTAATGTTGTTGAAAAAATGATCACTTTCATCCATTGGATACTAAAATGAAATCGCATTGCTCCTTGACTTAGATGATAGCTTGTCTTGTTCGTTATGCTATCTTTATAAAATAAGTTTTAAAATTCATCCAATCCGCATCAAATCTTCTTCTCATATCTACAACTCATCTGCATTCTTTCAACATTTTCGCTTTAAATTTTCAATTCTTTTCTCAATGGCTCATTCTTCTAACTTGCCTTTGGATTCATCCATGAGGTATTCTACACCTCAATCTCCTGTCCTTTCTGCAGCTGCCATTAGTGCCATGTTGCAGTAAGAAAATAATAATTTGGCTAATAAGTCAGATTTCGATGTTATCTATGACTTGGTGAGTTTCGAGACTCACTACTCCTCTATAGTTGCTTTTTCCCAACGACTACAAGTCAAAAACCATGAAGTTGAAAAGCTTAAAAAATAAATTGTTATATTTCAACGAATTGTTCAAGAGTCTCACACAAGGGAATGATTCATTTGACAGAAAAATAAACAGTTGAAATCTCTATTAGATTCTTCATTCCGCTTGCCAGTTCCCATGGATAGGGATGACATGATATTATATGAAGAGAATGAGCGTATCAAAAATGAGGCTAAGAATCTCTTGTTTATGTAAAAATATTTTTAAAAAATTTCTCTATTTTTATTGACTCTGATCTATCTTTTAAGAGATATTCATAGCATGCATCATACTTATTTCTCTTCTAATCATATATAATTTATCTTCTGGTAAGGGTTTTGTGAAAATATCTGCTAACTGATTGTATGTGTTTGTGAACTCTAGCATTATATCGTCTTTCTACACATGATTTCGAAGAAAATGATATCTTATTTCAATATGCTTAGTTCTAGAATGTTGTATTGGGTTCTTTGAAAGATTTATAACACTTGTATTATCACATTTGATTGGAATGTGATTATACATGAGTTTAAAATCTTCAAGTTGTTGTTTCATGTAAAGAACTTGAACACAACAACTACCCGTAGCAACATATTCTATCTCAGCAGTATATAGTGCAACAGAATTTTATTTTTTACTAAACAAAGAAACTAGTGCATGACCTAAAAAATGACATTCTCCACTAGTACTTTTTCGATCTATTTTACAACCAACATAATCTGCATCTGTGTAGTTGATTAGATCGAAAGATGTACGCTTAGGGTACCATAACCCTAGGTCAATTGTACCACTAAGATATCTAAGAATGCGTTTAACTGCAATTAAATAAGCACACACTAAACATAATTAGTGTTTAGTGTGTGCTTATACTCGAATATATAAGCACACCCTATGATTGGTAGCTTATTATATTATTATAAGCACACCCTATGATAAGCTACCAATCATACCTCGAATATTTGGTCTATTATAAGCACACCCTATGATAAGCTACCAAACACACTATAATAAGCACAAACTAAACATAATATTTGGTCTACTGGCTGTCAAATATAATAAGCTACCAATCATACCTCGATATACCTTCTAGTCAACTGGCTTACCGGTTTCATCTTTATCAAGTTTAGTGGATGAGCTCATTGGTGTTCCAATTTCCTTAGCATCTTCCATCCCAAACTTTTTCAGTAATTCCTTAATATATTTTGATTGATTGATGAATGTTTCACTTTTTGCTTGCTTAATTTGCAATCCGAAAAAGAATGTAAGTTCTCCCATCATGCTCATTCAAATTCTTCATGTATAGTTTTAGCAAAAACTTGACACATATTTTCATTAGTAGTACCGAATATTATATCATCAACATAAATCTGAATTAAAAGAATATAATCATTTTCGTGTTTGCTGAAAATAGTTGTATCGATTTTTCCTCTTAAAAAACCTTTTTCAATCAAGAAACCATTGAGTCTCCAGTACCAAACTCTAAGAACTTGTTTGAATTCATATAGTGCTTTTATGAGTTTGAAAACATGATTTGGATAAATATAATTTTCAAAACTTAAAAGTTGCTTAACATATACCCCTTCATTTATAAAACCATTTAAGAAAGCACTTTTAACATCCATTTGAAAAAGTTTGAAATCTTTATAACAAGCATATGCAAGTAGCATTCAAATACCTTCTAATCTTACGACTAGTGCATATGTCTCAGCATAATCAATTCCTTCTTCTTGATTGAAACATTGGGTTACAAGTCGAACTTTATTTCTAGTAATAATTCCGAACTCATCTTTCTTGTTTCTAAAAATCCATTTTATTTCAATAATAATATGATTTTTGGGTCTAAGAACAAGTGTCCAAACATTATTTTTTTCAAATTGGTTCAACTCTTCTTGCATAGCTAGAATTCAAAATTCATCAAGAAGTACTTCATCAATATTTTTGGGTTCAATCTGAGATAGAAAAACAGTATGATTGCAAATATTTCTAAAAGATGATCAAGTGCTTACACATTGTGAAGGTTCTCCCAGAATTTGTTCCACTGGGTGATCTTTCACAAATTTTCACTGTTTGGTTGCATCTTGTATTAAATTTTGATGATCTTTCCTGATGTCTCCATATTGGACTTCCTCTATTGTGTTCTCTTTGTTGAGATTGAGACTTTCCGTGTTATTTATACCTCCTGTTTCTTCATCAATAGATTTCTTAGATAGTAGAGAATTAGATTCATCAAATACTACATGCATAGATTCTTGTACAGTTAAAATCTTTTTATTGAATACTTTATAAACTTTACTATTAGTAGAATACCTGAAAAAGATACATTCATTAGATTTTGCATCAAACTTGCCTAAATTATCTTTGTCATTTAAATTAAAATATTTGCATCCAAATACATGAAAGTAACTAATATTGAGCTTTTTCTCATTCCAAGGCTCATAAGGGGTTTTATTTAATTTAAACCTTAACATAACTCTATTTATAACATAACATGCAGTGTTTACCGTTTCGGCCCAAAAATAATTAGGCAACTTGTTCTTATTGAGCATTTTTCTTGCCATCTCAGAGATTTATTTTTCCTTTCTACTACCCCATTTTATTAAGGAGTTCGAGGAACAGAAAAATTATAAACAAAATCATTTTTATCACAAAATGTTTCAATATTTTTATTAAGAAACTCTTTTCCCCTATCATTTCGGATACTTGAAATAGTATAGCTATTTTCATTTTAAATTCTTTTGCATAACTTGGTAAAGACATTATGTGCCTCATCTTTTGCAAGAAAGATGACCTAAGTATATCTAGAAAAATCATCAACGATAACAAATGCATAATATTTTCCCCTTAAACTTGCAACTCTATTTGGTCTAAAAAGATCCATGTGTATCAGTTGCAGTGGTCTAGTAGTAGAAATACGTTTCTTGGTTTTAAAAGAAAAGAAGTTTTTTGTTTGTTTACCAAAGTGGTATGCATCACAAATTTTGTCTTCAAGAAAATTTATTTTTGGTAAACCTCTCACAAGATCAATTTTTTAAAAGTTTGGAAATAAGTTCCATATTGGCATGACCTAGTCTTCTATGTCATAGCCAACTAGTTTCATTTTGAGCTACAAAACAAATAACATCTTGTGTGCTAATTTCTTCAAAATCGATTGTATAAACATTGTTACTTATAAAAGCAATAAAACAAACATTGCAATCATGATCATTCAAAATAATACACTTATCTACTTTGAAAGTAATTGTAAATCTTTTATCACATAATTGATTTATACTCAAAAGATTATACTTTAAACATTCAACAAGTAAAACATCTTCAATTATGAGAAAAGATTCATTACCAATTTTATCTACTCCCACGATCTTCCCTTTCGAGTTCTCTCCAAATGTTACGTGTCATTCTTCTTTAGATCTAAGATAAAAAAAAAAAAAAAAAAAAAAAAAAAAAAAAAAAAACTTAGTCTTGTCTCCCGTCATGTGCTTGAATATCCACTATCTAAAACCATTTGTTTTTTCTTGTGGAGGACTTCATGCATACCTATAAAATAATTAAAATGATTTTTTTTTGTATCCAAGTTCTTTGGGTCCTTCATTTATTAGTATTAGAAGAAACAAGATTTTTAGATACACATATGGCCCTAATAGTTATTATATGCTTTCTTCTAATATGACAAGTATGATAATTATGATCATTTCTATTACAAAAATTACAAATAGTATGTGGCATATATGAAGAACTTGAGTGATTATAATAGTATCTTTCTTTGACAAAATTATTTTTATTAAAATAATTTTGAATATTGGACTTTGATGTAAAAGGATTATCAAAGAAGTTTTCATAAGATTGGTATTTTTGTTTTGGCATATATCACAAACCTGCTTTGTCAAAAACACATCTTTGACTACAAAGAAGTTTTTCAAAATTTCTTTTTCCATTCGTAAAGTTTTCAACAATATTTTCTAAATAGTTTTCTTATTCGTCAACTCAAGATTTTCATCTTTCAAAACGATGCTTTTTTTTCTTAAAACATCAATTTCGTTAGTTAAAGAAGAATTTTTCTTTTTCAAAACAGTACACTTGATACCCATTTTTTCAAATTCCTCATATACATTTTCTAAAATATTTTACAATTCTTCATATGAAGGATCTTCATTATTATCAAGATTTGTTACCTCAATGTCATCATTAGCCATAAGACAAAGATTTGTTGATTCTTTATTGTTTGCTTCACTATCTGAACTACTTGAATCATTATCTCATATAGTTTTTGTGATGACCCGCTTTTACGTGTATTTTCACTAAATGAGTGTTTTTAATTTAATTAATATATTGGTTCTTTTATTTTAAATTAATATATTTTAATTGGTTTTTATTTTATTTGATGTTGTGTTTAATTTATTTTAATCGTTTTATGTTTTTAAAATCGTTTTCGGCGGATCAGTTTTTGGATCCCGGAAGTGAGGATTGGACCTCATTTCTTTTCTTTTCTCTTTTCTTTTTCCATTTTCCTTTTCTTTTTCTCCTTTTCTTCCTTTTTCTTTCTTTTTCTGTCCTTTTCTTTTTTTTCATATTCTTTCTTCTTCATTCTCTCCCGCGCGCGCAGCAGCCTCTTCTCTTTTCTCCTTCCCGCCGCCCCTACTTCAGCCGGCCAATGCACCGCCGTCCGACGGCTGTGTTGTACACCACCCCCACCATTCTCTTCCCCTCCCACCAGAGATCATCCCCACCAATTTTCAGAGCCATCGGACCAGCTGTTAGCTGCCACGCACAACTTAAAGTTGCTGCCCCAGCCCTGTTTTTCACCTCTGTCGCCAGTTTCTTTCTCCGCCCAGAACCGCCATTCGCCGGCGGCGTGGCCTACACCACCCACCCAGTTTTCTTCCTCTCTCACCGGTGAACATCCCCACCAAGTTTCACCTCCATCCGAGCCGCCGTTAGCCACCACGAACTCCTCGAAGCCACACGGTTTTTCATCGATTCCGGGGCCATCGCACCACCTTCGGCCACCATCTCTTCACAGCTTCTTCCCCTACCTCTTGCCGTCCTAACCCACCCAATTTCGGCCCCGATCCGTTGCCGGAGAAGCTCCCACGAGCTCAACTCCGTTCAGCCCCTTTTTGCACTTCCACCGTCGTTTCCACCGCCACCCACGGCCAAATCTCACTTCCTTTAACTTCATAAATATCTCAAGGCTATTCCCTATCAATTTCGTGTCTTGGTTTGTCCCCGTTCAAAAGTGGCTAATTNAAAAAAAAAAAAAAAAAAAAAAAACTTAGTCTTGTCTCCCGTCATGTGCTTGAATATCCACTATCTAAAACCATTTGTTTTTTCTTGTGGAGGACTTCATGCATACCTATAAAATAATTAAAATGATTTTTTTTTGTATCCAAGTTCTTTGGGTCCTTCATTTATTAGTATTAGAAGAAACAAGATTTTTAGATACACATATGGCCCTAATAGTTATTATATGCTTTCTTCTAATATGACAAGTATGATAATTATGATCATTTCTATTACAAAAATTACAAATAGTATGTGGCATATATGAAGAACTTGAGTGATTATAATAGTATCTTTCTTTGACAAAATTATTTTTATTAAAATAATTTTGAATATTGGACTTTGATGTAAAAGGATTATCAAAGAAGTTTTCATAAGATTGGTATTTTTGTTTTGGCATATATCACAAACCTGCTTTGTCAAAAACACATCTTTGACTACAAAGAAGTTTTTCAAAATTTCTTTTTCCATTCGTAAAGTTTTCAACAATATTTTCTAAATAGTTTTCTTGTTCTTCAACTCAAGATTTTCATCTTTCAAAACGATGTTTTTTTTTTTCTTAAAACATCAATTTCGTTAGTTAAAGAAGAATTTTTCTTTTTCAAAACAGTACACTTGATACCCATTTTTTCAAATTCCTCATATACATTTTCTAAAATATTTTACAATTCTTCATATGAAGGATCTTCATTATTATCAAGATTTGTTACCTCAATGTCATCATTAGCCATAAGACAAAGATTTGTTGATTCTTTATTGTTTGCTTCACTATCTGAACTACTTGAATCATTATCTCATATAGTTTTTGTGATGACCCGCTTTTACGTGTATTTTCACTAAAGGAGTGTTTTTAATTTAATTAATATATTGGTTCTTTTATTTTAAATTAATATATTTTAATTGGTTTTTATTTTATTTGATGTTGTGTTTACTTTATTTTAATCGTTTTATGTTTTTGAAATCGTTTTCGGCGGATCAGTTTTTGGATTCCGGAAGTGAGGATTGGACCTCATTTCTTTTTTTTTCTCTTTTCTTTTTCCATTTTCCTTTTCTTTTTCTCCTTTTCTTCCTTTTTCTTTCTTTTTCTTTCCTTTTCTTTTTTTTCATCTTCTTTCTTCTTCCTTCTCTCCCGCGAGCGCAGCAGCCCCTTCTCTTTTCTCCTTCCCGTCGCCCCTACTTCAGCCGGCCAATGCACCGCCGTCCGACAGCTGTGTTGTACACCACCCCCACCATTCTCTTCCCCTCCCACCAGAGATCATCCCCACCAATTTTCAGAGCCATCGGACTAGCTGTTAGCTGCCACGCACAACTTAAAGTTGCTGCCCCAGCCCTGTTTTTCACCCCTGTCGCCAGTTTCTTTCTCCGCCCAGAACCGCTGTTCGCCGGCGGCATGGCCTACACCACCCACCCAGTTTTCTTCCCCTCTCACCGGTGAACATCCCCACCAAGTTTCACCTCCATCCGAGCCGCCGTTAGCCACCACGAACTCCTTGAAGCCACACAGTTTTTCACCGATTCCGGCGCCGTCGCACCACCTTCGGCCACCATCTCTTCACAGCTTCTTCCCCTACCTCTTGCCGTCCTAACCCACCCAATTTTGGCCCTGATCCGTTGCCGGAGCAGCTCCCACGAGCTCAACTCCGTTCAGCCCCTTTTTGCACTTCCACCGCCGTTTCCACCGCCACCCACTGCCAAAACTCACTTCCTTTAGCTTCATAAATATCTCAAGGTCATTCCCTATCAATTTCGTGCCTTGGTTTGTCCCCGTTCGAAAGTGGATAATTTATTACCCACGGTCACAGTGTGAAATACACTGTTACGTTGCTTTTCTTCCGCCGTTTGCAACGCCGCGAGCTTTCAAAAAATACCTTATAGCGCTATAAATATTTTCCAAACTCTACTTTTAGATTTAAATATATTTTGCTCTTACAATTAATTATTGGACTGGTTGGTTGATTCCGGACTGAGTCCGAGGAGTTCGGGGGTCGGATGGATTGAGGACGGAGTTGTTTAGTTGATGTTGATATTTGTTTGAGATATTTGTGCATTGATGTTTGCATTGTATAGTGCACACATTTTCATGTTTAAAAAGGGAAAACCAGGTTTTCGTGTAGTTGCCTGCATGTACATGAGTTTGTGAATGAAAACTGGGCTTGTAAGCGAGAAATGATTTATGGAATATGTGAACGATTGAATTGACTGGTTTGAGTCAAAGGCACGTGTAGGGACGGTGGTAGAATTTCCCCTGTGATTCCCGCCTACGGTGCACGCGTAGGGATGGTGGTAAGCAGGGATGGTGGTAGAGTCCCGCCTGCGATTCCCGCCTACGATGCACGAGACATAGGGATGGTGGTAAGCAGGGATGGTGGTAGAGTCCCACCTGTGATTCCCGCCTACGGTGCACGAGACATAGGGATGGTGGTAGAGTCCCGCTTGTGATTCCCGCCTACGGTGAACGTGTAGGGATAGTGGTAAGCAGGAATGGTGGTAGAGTCCCGCCTGCGATTCCCGCCTACGGTGCACGAGACGTAGGGATGGTGGTAAGAAGGGATGGTGGTAGAGTCCCGCCTGTGATTCCCGCCTACGGTGCACGAGTAGGGATGGTGGTAGAGTCCCGCCTGCGATTCCCGCCTACAGTGCTTTGATGGTTTGGTTAATGGGCCATTTTCTAGGAAAATGGCGAGACTGGTTTTTGGGCCATTATCTGGGATAATGGCGAGGATATGATTAAAGGAAATGCTTTTGGGCCAAATGAGGTTTTGGCGTGCGTGGAAAAATGTTGTTTTATGGGACATGTGCGTTGCTTTCTTTCATGCATATTGTTTGAGTTATAATATATTTTTATCTAGTGGTGTTTGGATCTTACTTACCTGCGGCACCATTTTGGTACCGTAGATTTTGATGCAGGGATCGAGGAAGAGGAGGAGGAGGCTGAGCCTGAGGAGGCGGCTCCGCCGGAGTATTGAGTTGGAGTTTATGCCTTGTAGTTGGTTTTGAAACAATATTTGTAGCTTGTAATATTTTATTATGTATGCTTTAAACAGTTTTGTATTAAACTAAGAAAAATTCTGATACTTAGTTATATGACTTTGGTATCCGTTGCGTGTTTCTTCGTGCACATTTGTTGCTTTTACACACACTCGACACTCGTCGATAGGGTGGTGACCCATGTTGTCACCATCCGGACGTCTCGATTTTCCCGTGCCTGTGCGTGGGGATTTGGGGGCGTCACAGGTGGTATCAGAGCGGTTTGGCTCTGGGTAAAACCACATGTCCCGTAGGTAGTACCAGAATGTTTTTAAAGTTGTGTTTTAAAATTTATTTTAAGTAAAGTTGTTTTTTGACATGTTTTATATGTTTGAATTTATTTGAGCTAGTTTTATTGTGTTTATCTATTTAGTTATGTTATTGCATGCTGGGTTCTTTTTGTTCTCTTGTTATGTGGTTTTGGTTTTATGTTGTTGGTTTTATTCGTTTTTCTTAAAGGGGGTCAAGGGTTGTGTTGTGGCAGGAATGTGGTATAATCGAGGATACTATTATTAGGCATGAACATTTTAGTGTAGTAGGTTTGAATTTTTAGCGATGTGGTTTGCTTATATGATGTTGAGGTTTGAAGGGAATGTCATGATTTAGGCAATCTTTGTAAGGTGGGAACTTACGTAGCAATGAGGAGAGTAATTAGCTTTAAGTCGCTTAAGATGTTTGAGGTCAAGGTTTTGTAGAATTTATGTAGCGAGGCTATAGGATAGGAGAGTGTAAGTTCAGCGAACTTTAAGGACGTGTTTAAAGGAATTTTATTTAAGGTTTGCGACCAGATATATGCAAAATGGTAGTTTGCTACCGGATTACAACTTTTCATAAATTGGTTGACTTAGCCACTCTTGCAGAGCGAGAGGTTAATTTTAGTATGGGCTCCCCTCCAGGACAAAAGAGGCAGAGTTTTACTGGTGGAGGAAGTAGTTCGGGTTCGCCTCAAAAGTTTGTTCAGCGGACCGGGACTCGACCACAAGCAGCCTCGGGAGTGCGTATGGGAGGACGAGTACCAGTTTGTGGAAGATGTAATAGAGCTCACGGAGGCGAGTGTCATTTGGGTAGTAACCAATGTTTTGAATGCGGTCAGACGGGGCATTTTGCTCGTGAGTGCCCTAGTCGAGTTCAAGAAAGTCATGGAGCTCGTCGCAGTGGTAGAACTAACCAGAAACATTTAGCTCGGGCTCGAATTTACGCAGTGACTCTTGGTACCGTTGGAGGCGAGGTTACGGAGACACAGAATGCTAGAGTCATGGCATGATCTGGGTGATCTTTTAGGGAAGTAGAATAATTGAGTTCTTTGGTTCCGTGGAGTTTATGAAATGGTCTTTAACGTATTAGGTTGTAAGTTCATCAAATTTCAAGGATGGATTTTATGAAGTTTCAACAAAGTTTTAAAGTTGGGGCCTTATAGATTTTAGAAATATAAGTTTATGATAATTAAGGTGTTAGGTTCGACAAGCTTTGGGGGGGAATAATTAAATTTCGAGTTTTAGATTTTGTGATTCGGATGAGTAATTAGGTGGCAATTAGGGCTTTAGATTTTGCAAGCTTTTAAGGTGAATGTTTTGAATTGAAGCCACCAATATTGAGAATGTCAGAAAATGATTTATTATCTATTAATGTTTTATAAATTGAAAGATTTGAGAAGTCGATTTTTTTTCTATTATAGGATGTAAGTTCTTTGATCTTAGAGGTTCCGGAAGATGATTCTTATTTGATTTAAGGTTTTAGAATTGCAGAGTTGAAGGACTGATTTAGAATAAGAATTGAATTCTTAGTTTTATAGACTTAGTGCTGTAGCTTGATCTACTCTAGTGAGTGATTAGTTTGTAACCAATAAAATTGGGTTGATTAGAGTTGAGTTATTGATATGAAAATTTTTTTTTCTAGAGTAGATTTCTTTGGGGATTGAAGATATCGAGCTAGTTTAGAAAATAATCATTGTTAACTCGAGGTTGTAGTAGTAGATTTTAGGAAATGATTTTTATCGATTCGAAAGATATGGGTCCATCAGGGTGTTGGAAATAGTAGATTTTGTGTTGGTATTGAATACGAATGAATTTGAGGCTAAATGATCTGTAGACTTTTGGGAATGGATTCTTAGCAGGTTTAAGGTCATTCTCGGTACCAAACTTTAAGTAATGGCTAGTTGTTGATTTAAGGATATAAGTTGAGTAGATTTAGGAATGATTCTTGCTGAGTTGAGGATATAAGTCCAGATGATGGAAATGTGATAATGGATCACTTGTACATTTGAATGATTTTTGGTGTTGGCTAAGAGTGCATAGGATCGATGAGTAGTAATGGTACGTATGTATGGATTTCGGAGAGTACTGGTCCTAGTCTCATCTATTTTTGGCGTGGTAGGAGTTGAAGAGGAATCTGTGTGGTAATATTAAATTCAAGAGATTTTTGGCTTTGAGTTGTTTGGTAAGTTGAACGGAAGGTGCAGACGAAGCGGGTTACCCATTGGGATGGTAGTTTGAAACGACTGTTGTGTTTATCTTGAGAATTTATTGCGACTTGAAGTCATAGGAATTTAAATTGGTGAGGCTATACTTTCTTTGGAGATCAAGTAACCAGTTGGGAGAATTGGGGGATATGGTTATTTAACTTGAAAAGAGATCGTTAGGTCACCATGTTTAGTGTATGAAGTAATAAATCTTGGAAGTTGAAACTTATGCATCAAAGGTGGGTAGCATAATCACATGTATGAAGTAATAAAGTAGTAGGATCCATGAGTGTTGTTTAATAGTTTTTGATGGATTGAAGATTCAAATAGTATGGCCTGTCTTAAGATTTATTTGTGAAGTGTTATTGAAGGAATTGGTTGTACTAAAACTAGAGTTTTTGAGAGTACAAGTAGGTGGGTGAGTTACCATGAGCTTGAAGTGTGGGATATCGGATAAAAGTTATAGGCGCTCTCGTTGGTTGGCAGGGAAGGACTTGGGCCGTTTTGGAGATGTTCCTTATCTTTAGAAGAGACAAGTGTATTTTGGGATGATGTTATTTGTTTTCAATTTGGGGCCTGGAGGTTGATTANTGAAGTGTGGGTTATCGGATAGAAGTTATAGGCGCTCTCGTTGGTTGGCCAGGAAGGACTTAGGCCTTTTTGGAGATGTTCCTTATCTTTAGAAGAGACAGGTGTATTTTGGGATGATGTTATTTGTTTTCAATTTGGGGCTTGGAGGTTGATTAGTACTGGTTTCTGTCATCAATCAATGGGTGTATTTTTGCGGAATGTTAGTTTTCGTTTGGGGCAGTGATGGCCAACTAAGGAATGAGTGGAGATTTGTGGTTTTTGGAGGCATACGATTTTCTATAGAAATGTGGTAAAGGTTTTCTTGTGATTAGGTGTGGATTGAGCTTGTAATTCATGATATTAATTTTTGAGGATATAGCCTTTAAGTATTTTGATGAATTATCAGAGTGCGCGCGAAAGCATGATTTTTAGAGATACTTAGAAGTTCAAATTTTGTATCAACTTTGAAGATTTAGTAGTTATTCGAAGTTTTAATGGGAGATTAATCATTTGGTCGTGCAATTTGGTTTATTGATGGTTAACTTTGGAAGTGACTAATAGGTTACCAAAGTTGGAATAGGATGAAAATTCGGAAGGTAAAGTAGAGACGTCGTCAATATTAGCAATCTATGGTGTGAAGATAATAACTATTGGAATTTGTTGGGATGAAGTCGGGGGAAATAAAATTTTTGGGCCAGAAATAATTCAAGAGATGCAAAGCCAAGTTCGGATCATCAGGGATAAAATGGCGGCAGCTCAGAGTCGTCAAAAAAGCTATGCTGATACCAGGAGGAGAGAGTTATCTCTTGAAGAAGGTGATTGGGTTTATCTCAAGGTCTCTCCCATAAGAGGAGTTAAGCATTTTGGTAAAAAGAGGAAACTGGATCTGAGGTGTGTCGGCCCTTTCCAGATTTTGGAGAAAATAGGGTCCGTTGCTTATAGAGTTGCTTTGCCAGATTACTTTGGGGATATTTATGATGTTTTCCACGTGTCATCCTTGAAGAAGAGTTTTGGTCAACAAAAACCGCGTTTTGTCGATCCAGAGAGTATTTAGTTGCAACCGGACCTTACTTATGAGGTTGTTCCGTCGCAAATCAGGGATTGGAAGAAGCAACAGTTGAGGTCCAAGACGATACCTTTGGTTAAAGTGGCTTGGGGAGATCCGTTAGCTCAAGATTTCTCTTGCGAGCGAGTAGCGGACAGGAGGGAGCAATACCCCTACTTGTTTGAGTAATGACGGTACGTTTTTAATCTTGGTTGCAGGTGGTTTTATGTGGAATTATGTGGCTTGTTTCAAGTTGGTGTTTGATCTTGCAAATTTCGAGGACGAAATTTGTTATTTAAGGAGGGGAGGATGTGATGACCCGCTTTTACGTGTATTTTCATTAAAGGAGTGTTTTTAATTTAATTAATATATTGGTTCTTTTATTTTAAATTAATATATTTTAATTGGTTTTTATTTTATTTGATGTTGTGTTTAATTTATTTTAATCGTTTTATATTTTTAAAATCGTTTTCGGCAAATCAGTTTTTGGATCCCGGAAGTGAGGATTGGACCTCATTTCTTTTCTTTTCTCTTTTCTTTTTCCCTTTTCCTTTTTCTTTTTCTTCTTTTCTTCCTTTTTCTTTCTTTTTCTTTCCTTTTCTTTTTTTTTCATCTTCTTTCTTCTTCCTTCTCTCCCACGCGCGCAACAACCCCTTCTCTTTTCTCCTTCCCGCCGCCCCTACTTCGGCCGGCCAATGCACCGCCGTCCGGCGGCTGTGTTGTACACCACCCCCACCATTCTCTTCCCCTCCCACTAGAGATCATCCCCACCAATTTTCAGAGCCATCGGACCAGCCGTTAGCCGCCACGCACGGCTTAAAGTTGCTGCCCCAGCCCTGTTTTTCACCCCTGTCGCCAGTTTCTTTCTCCGCCCAGAACAGCCGCTCGCCGGAGGCGTGGCCTACACCACCCACCCAGTTTTCTTCCCCTCTCACCGATGAACATCCCCACCAAGTTTCACCTCCATCCGAGCCGCCGTTAGCCACCATGAGCTCCTCGAAGCCACACGGTTTTTCACCGATTCCAGCGCCATCTCTTCACAGCTTCTTCCCCTACCTTTTGCCGTCCTAACCCACCCAATTTCGGCCCCGATCTATTGCCGGAGCAGCTCCCACGAGCTCAACTCCGTTCAGCCCCTTTTTGTACTTCCACCGCCGTTTCCACCGCCACCCACGGCCAAAGCTCACTTCCTTTAGCTTCATAAATATCTCAAGGCCATTCTCTATCAATTTCGTGCCTTGGTTTGTCCCCGTTCGAAAGTGGCTAATTTATTACCCACGGCCATAGTGTGAAATACACTGTTACGTTGCTTTTCCTCCGCCATTTGCAACGCCGCGAGCTTTCGAAAAATACCTTATAGCGCTGTAAGTATTTTCCAAACTCCACTTTTAGATTTAAATATATTTTGCTCTTACAATTAATTATTAGACTGGTTGGTTGATTCCGGACTGAGTCCGAGGAGTTCGGGGGTCGGATGGATTGAGGAGGAGTTGTTTGGTTGATGTTGATATTTGTTTGAGATATTTGTGCCTTGATGTTTGCATTGTATAGTGCACACATTTTCATGTTTAAAAAGGGAAAACCGGGTTTTCGTGTAGTTGCCTGCATGTACATGAGTTTGTGAATGAAAACTGGGCTTGTAAGCGAGAAATGATTTATGGTATATGTGAACGATTGGATTGACTGGTTTGAGTCAAAGGCACGTGTAGGGACGATGGTAAGCAGGGACGGTGGTAGAATCCCCCCTGTGATTCCCGCCTACGGTGCACGCGTAGGGATGGTGGTAAGCAGGGATGGTGGTAGAGTCCCGCTTGCGATTCGCCTACGGTGCACGAGACGTAGGGATGGTGGTAGAGTCCTGCTTGTGATTCCCGCCTACGGTGCACGTGTAGGGATGGTGGTAGAGTCCCGCCTGTGATTCCCGCCTACGGTGCACGAGACGTAGGGATGGTGGTAAGCGGGGATGGTGGTAGAGTCCCGCCTGTGATTCCCGCCTACGGTGCCCGAGTAGGGATGGTGGTAGAGTCCCGCCTGTGATTCCCGCCTACGGTGCCCGAGTAGGGATGGTGGTAGAGTCCCGCCTGCGATTCCCGCCTACAGTGCTTTGATGGTTTGGTTAATGGGCCATTTTCTAGGAAAATGGCGAGACTGATTTTTGGGCTATTATCTGGGATAATGGCGAGGATATGATTAAAGGAAATGCTTTTGGGCCAAATGGGGTTTTGGCGTGCGTGGAAAAATGTTGTTTTATGGGACATGTGCGTTGCTTTCTTTCATGCATATTGTTTGAGTTATAATATGTTTTTATCTAGTGGTGTTTTGATCTTACTTACCTGCGACACCATTTTGGTACCGTAAATTTTGATGCAGGGATTGAGGAGGAGGAGGAGGCTGAGCCCGAGGAGGCGGCTCCGCCGGAGTATTGAGTTGGAGTTTATGCCTTGTAGTTGGTTTTGAAACAATATTTGTAGCTTGTAATATTTTATTATGTATGCTTTAAACAGTTTTGTATTAAACTAAGGAAAATTCTGGTACTTAGTTATATGACTTTTGTATCCGCTGTGTGTTTTTTTGTGCACATTTGTTGCTTTTACACACACTCGACACTCGTCGATAGGGTGGTGACCCGTGTTGTCACCATCCGGACGTCTCGATTTCCCCGTGCCCATGCATGGGGATTTGGGGGCGTCACAGTTTTCATTGTTTTCTTGCCCTTGTTTCAATTTTCCTTTAGTAGAGGACAATCTAGCTTGATATGACTAATCTTATTGAATTTATAACAAAATAAAGTGTCTTTTTTACCTAAATCTTTTTTTGAAAACTTTTTGAATGATTTTCTCGAATGAGTTTTATTTTTTTTTAAGAACCTCTTAATTCTTCTTGTTATCATCGCAACTTCTTTATTTTTGTCGTCATTTTCCTCATTTTCATCACTTTCACTTTCATGAGGAACAGTTTTAAGTGACAATCTCTTCTTTGGCTTTCATTATTCTTCTTCTATTTTCAATGTGTACTAATGGGTGATAAGTAGCTGATCAGTTCATTTATTTCGAGTTTCTTGAGGTCTCTAACTTCAAGAATCGCTATCACTTTTGATTCTCATCGTTTTGGTAAAGAGTTGAAATTTTTTTTTAATATCTCCACCTTGGAATAAACTTTACCAAGAACTGTCAAGCAGTTTATAATGTTAGTAAAACGAGTGTACATATTAGAAATAGATTCATCATCATGCATATTAAACATTTCATATTCATGAGTAAGAATATAAATTTTTGATTTCTTGACTTGTGAAGTTCCTTCATAAGTAACTTCCAAATTTTCTCAAATTTCTTTTACCGTAACGCAAGTCATTATTCTATTAAACTCATTTCCATTGAGAGCATTATATAATAAATTCATAACAGTTAAATTCAATATATAAAATGTATTGTCTTCACGATCAAATTCTTCTTTTTCCTTTTTCACCTTTACTCCATCAATCACTTTTGTTAGAATATAAGGTCTATTTATATTACATTTCCAGATTTTTCGATCTTGAGCCTGAAGGAATATTCTCATTCTAACTTTCCAAAATGAGTAATTGTCTCCACAAAAGAGTGGAGGCCGACTGCTAGATTGACCTTCACCAAATGAAATTTCAATGTTAGCCATAAGATCTTAACTCAAAAGATGGTTAATCTTCTAACAGAGCTCTTGCTCTGATACCAATTGTTGCTCAGATAACTAACACAAGAGGGAATGAATTGAGTTGTATTTAAAAATTAACAATTATAAATCAAATACACAATATAAAATATAAACAAAATACGAAACAACAATAAATATAAAGAGTAAGGGTAAGAGATAAGGAAACTCAGTATGTTAATGAGGTTTGGCCCCACTGCCTACGTCCTCGCCTCAAACTACCCTTTGAGAATCCCTAAATTCACTATTCAACCTCCTTCAGGTGGAGATAGAAACCTATTACACTTTCAAACAACACCGCTACAAAGAATTCATGTAGAACACCATCTACACTTGCAATCACTTTACACGTGGTGATTCAACTATTCCCTGTATAGAACACTTTTTACACGTACAAGGGTTATACACATCCTTTTACTGATACAAGAGCTTATAATGAATAGGTTATCAAAAAACAATTTTCAATGAGTGAAATAAGAACAATACAACACAAACTATATCTCTCAAAATGAATAAGGGTTCAATGCTTATAAAAGAGAGAATGAAAGTTCTGAATAAATGTTGTATGCTCTTGATATTGTGAATGTAAAACTCTCAAATAATCTATTTATAGACATATGAGACTTCATATTCAAATTTAAAAAGAGTTACATATCAAAGACAAAATCATTCAATTTTCAAAAATCTCAAACCTAATCTTTTTACTTTTTACATACGACAAAATGAGCACACTTTACTTTTCAAAATTTTTAAACAAAATCATTTACCTTTTGCATAAGTCAAAAAAAGCCACAATCACTTTTGAAAATATTCAAATAAAGCATGTACATGTGAAAGATGATAATCAATTATCTTTAATATTTTCAAATTTTTCAAACAAAATCATATACTTTTTACATAAGTCAAAAAGAGTATCAATCACTTTTGAAAATATTCAAATAAAACATGCACATGTGAAAGATGACAATCAATCATCTTTCAAAATTTTCAAATATAATTTTCAAAATATTCATGCATAAGTTGAAAATATATTTTAATGCTTTATGATAAAATATTAATTTTGAGCCTTAATCCTAATTCCAAATTTTTTAAGAGATTTACAACATTATTCTAGGATTTTAATATGAACTTGTTCCCTTCTTGCTCATGCTTGATTTTTTGATGTGCTCGACTCTATTGTGTAGACAACTTGAACTTAAGACTCATTTATTCTTTGAATTAATTTGTTATCATCAAAATCTATATGTAGACATATAATTATAAGAAACTTGAAATTTTAGGCTTAACAATACTAACCATATTTACATTAATAATTTAATTTGATATTTAAATTATTGATTCACAAATTGAAGCATTTCTTTCAATTTAGTTTTATTAATCCTCTGGTATTATTTTGCACGTCTAGGGCACTATTAGATGTGCACCAACACGTTAATTGTAATTCCTATTATGATCATTTAACACTGGCAAGAAATTAGCACATTTACGAAAGCTAGTTAAAAAAAGTATTAATCTCCCATGGTGTACCTCGAACGTGACCAAGGCCCTCTACAAAGTATCAACTTTCAACTGAATGTAGCTTTTATTTTTTCTATTCTGTAACCTTTAAACTAAGGTAAAAGAAATACTATTTAAAATTGAATAAAAATGCATTTGTTTGATAAACAGTAACTCTTCAAATTTAAAAGAATTATAAAATTTACTATAACTCAAAACTTCCTACCCATCTCTTTAGCTAATCCAATGCAGCTCTATTTTGATCAAATTCATCATATTTTACATTTGACTAAACTTTTTATGAATCCAATACCAATACTCTAGATGTGTAAAATTTAGCAGGCCAATTTAAACACTCCCTGCTTTTTCTCCCCTTTGTTTTATATGTTAGTCCGCATATATACTAAAGAGATAGCGTCGTGCAACATGAACCGATATATAACCAAACTGGCCTCAATGGGAGGAAGAGAGAAGCCCAGAGAATATTGCCTGGGCCTTGACCAGTCTAGGTTGCATTTCGGTTGTCCCATGCCCTCGTTCTGATGCACATGGATGAGTGGGTGGATTGGTCTGGACAGGTTTCGGGACGAGTGGGTAATGAGGCAAACCTTATGCCCAACCCTAAAACCCCTTAAAAATTACATTTCTGGTTAGTGTTTTGGGTGACCCAATTCAGTGCTCGTAGTTCATGCTAGCTGTAAGAGGCTTTTTTCAACTTTTTAAACCGAAAGATAACACTTGTGAGCTTCCCGAATGAAAAGCAGTGCATGCCATGCATGCTGAATGTTCGAGTACTGGCCGGGAGTTGTCCCAAACTCTCACCAGAGTGGAAATTAATGGCCCAAATATTAGGGAATCAGCTAGCTAGCAGCCTCAGTTAAGTTCTTAGTTTTCTGATCTTCAGGCCTCCTGATGAGTTTAATTTCTAGGCATATATAGCTGATCTTCAATTGAAAGCATTGCAATCTGACTGTAAACTTAGCGAAAACAGTCAAAATTAATCACGTTCTTTCCATTAACTTTGTACAAATTGAACCTTTCCATCCAAGGTGTAACAAAATAAAGGAAGACCAGGAAAACAGAGATCGAATGATACGTTTATAGAGTGACGTCTAATAAATATGAGTCATCAAACTAAAATTAACGTTATTTGGGAACTTAAAGATTTCCATTTGTGATGATTTTTACAGGTCATCACCTTGAGGGGCAGAGAGCAAGTAAAAGATCTGATCGGAACAAAGCAGTGAAGCAAGCAAAGATCCTAATGATTCGCTTTGAGGTCTTTGGTACGTACCATATATGTAATATTATCTCTATCCTGTAATCGATTGTCAACCCCCCGAACCCTACAAGGATGATTATACTTTGTGTTCATGGTTGGCGTGCATTGAAGAAAAAACCACCCCTCCAGTGAACCCTCCTTGTCCGCCAATGGTCCGGAGTGGCACATCATGACGCCGATGTTAAATCTCTTACAAGTTGAACTAGGTCTCTCCGAGTGTCCTTGCTTGTTAAGATATATTTGAAATAATTGAGTTTAATGTACACTCCACTTTATTTAATTAAATATACAACATATCATCTTAAATTTTTGAAACATTAGGTAATTAAATATTTAAACTCCGAACTTAGCTACAAAGTGGATCACAAGATTCTTGCATGTGGGGATTACCTTCTGACACGTGGCGAAAAAAAAGCATGATAAGAAAAGTTGAACTCAAACATATATGTATATAGAGAAATGCTACAGACACAAATAAATTATATAAAATAAACTTAGAAATTGATGTGCCTTCATAAAATCCATTAAATCTGTTTTGTAATAAAAGTAACTTTACAATCTAACGTATCACATCAAGCCACATAAGTGTATGAGTTTACTTTAGTGTAATCTTTTCGTAGCTAAAGTATTTTCCATGTATATATACATAAAATTAAGGATTGTTATTCTTTTGTTTTTTATCATGGTGGGGGTGGAGAGGATTGATGCCATTGATGGTGAATTGGTGATGGTGATTATGAGTGCGCCTGGAACAGCACGCTCTTGCTCAATCTTTTGAGGCAAACAAAGAGAATATGATGATGGTTTCTTCTGCACGCTGATCTCTCTCTCTCTCCAACCAAGATTTGCACACACTTCTGAAGAAAGGAATAACCAAATTCTCAGGTAAATTGTCATCCTTTCAATCATGATCATCCTTTTTATCTTTTCCCTTCCACTAATAAAATTCTCTATACATATCATGCGTTAATGCCGTCTCACGACCATACGTCCATGTTTGCAGTCACAATATCAATATCTCAATTTTCAAATGAACGATATTGGGAAATTCACGTAGGTCCCGTTGATCCTAGTGCATAGCTAAAAGTAGCCAGACAATCTTTAACCCTACCAAATCAAACATGTAAAATCATTTTCTTCGCATTTTCTTCGCTTCCATGGCTACTGCGCATGCACATGGCAAAGATCATCACCGATATACTAAAACCACGCGAGCAAATCAACCTTAGAATCACGCACGCAAAGTGTTCTTTTCCTTCACGAAAATTAATCCACGTGGATTTTGGCTCCTAATTCACACTATATATTAAGCACACCCATGCACTTAATTCTATAAAATCTCACATTCGTCCATACCAAACACAAAATCATAGTACCTTTTCGATTTCCCCTAAACCCAGCCTGAGATCTCGGCCTATTTATATAGTGCACCAAGCTAAACTTCTCTCCTCCCCTTCACTGCTTGATTCTGATCTTTCTCTTGATTCTTTCAGCACTAATAGGAAAATGGCAGATATTTCTTATTCCAATGGAAATGGAGTTCATGGAAAAGGCTTTGTACTAAATGGGTATAGGAAGAGCTGTTGGTACGAGGAAGAGATTGAAGAGAATCTGAGATGGTCCTTTTCTCTCAATAGGTATATTCTGGCCAGTCGGATATTGGGTTAATCTATACCTGTAGTTAAATTATATTTTAGATTAAAATCAAATATACAACATTCTGTAGGTACTATATATGTACGCTTAGATTTTTTATTTTTTTTCCTCTCGTCTTCCTTCTCTGGCGGCCTGTTTGTTTGTTTTTTTCTTTTCTTTTTATAAATATAAATGGATACTATATAGAAATGAAAGGTACAAAGCAGGAAATTGTTAACTAAGTAGCTTTTTTTTCCTTTTCTTTTTCCTTTTAATTTTCTTTTGGGATATGGGAACTATTTAATTAGTAATATCATTAGCAAAGCTTTTTCTTGAGTTCAAAAGTTGTTGTTGTACTCTTACATAGCACAAGTCTTTGATCATCAGCTCGATAAGAAGGTCGTGGAAAGGCCAGACAAGATTATTTAAAATTGTACAAAAAAAATTATTCTTATAATTATCGAGTTCAGCGCCTTCATTTTCTGAAATATATATTGAACATTGATTTTTATTTATTTATTTATGCAGTATATTGCATACAGGAGCTACGCCGTACCAGGACATTGCGCTTTTGGACACAAAACCTTTTGGAAAGGTTTTTGTATTAAAGAAAGTCTAATTTGGAAGAGAAAATGTTACGTTTCTAATGCAACAGTTCCGACTTCTTTTGCGCTAAATATTTGTTTTGTCAATAGGCTCTGGTCATTGATGGAAAGCTTCAAAGTGCAGAGACAGACGAATTCATCTACCATGAATCTCTTGTTCATCCAGCACTTCTTCATCATCCCAGGTAACTTTTCTTCTTTCTAGTTGAATTTCTTCTCTGTTCCTCTCGTTTTCTTATAGTTTTGTATAACAGTGTGTAAAGGCCAAATATTTCAAGCTAACATTTGTGATTGATCCTAGTCCAAGGACCATCTTTATTATGGGAGGAGGTGAGGGTTCCACAGCAAGAGAGATTCTTAGACATAATACAGTTGAGATGGTTGTGATGTGTGACATTGATGAGGTAAAATCTCCATCATATTTTGGTCAATATTTTCTTTGAGTTCTTGTTTCCCCTAAACTAGGCGTTTTTTGTTTCACGAGGTCATATGTGTTTTTCCCTTGATATTCTCTGTGTCTTTCGGATTATTATCTTAATATCCTCTCTAAGTCAAATGACCCTCATCATATTGTTTATTTTGCAATTTTCCTATCTGATATGAACGTCCAATTATGTTTTTCTTCTTTCTCCAATATTCAATCTTTCCATGGGGCATATATGCAGGAGGTGGTGGAGTTTTGCAAGTCATACTTAATAGTGAACAGGGATGCTTTCTGTGATCCAAGACTTGAGCTTATTATCAATGACGCCAGGTTCCACTATCTACTTGGATCCCATGCATGGCTGTCATGTCATGTCATTCTCCTCATTATCGTTGTACGTTGCTGTTATTGTAACGACTAAGAACCTCGTGGTTTGCTGCAGGGCTGAGCTAGAAAGCAGAGAAGAGTGTTATGATGTGATCATAGGCGACTTGGCTGACCCGATTGAGGGAGGCCCATGTTATAAACTTTACACCAAATCCTTCTATGAGTCTACTGTCAAACCTAGACTTAATCAGGGTGGCTTATTTGTCACACAGGTTTGTCTCTGTGTGTGTGGGTATGGAGAGAGAGAGAGAGGAGGAAAAAGGAAAAGGAAAATGTCATTCACTATACTCTCATCTCACTCTTATCTTATTATAATGACGTCATTAACTTTTAAATTTGTTATTTTCAATAATAAGAATGGATGTAATAGTTAATGGATAATATTACATCATTATAGTGTGATAAAAGTGGAAGTACATGACTCGGAGGAAAAACAAAAAAAGTAACCATTTCCCAACCTACTCTTCTTAGGCAGGACCAGCTGGAATATTCAGCCATACAGAGGTATTCTCTTGCATTTACAACACTCTAAGGCAGGTTTTCAAGCGTAAGTAAGATTGGATTTAATGAAGATGTTTTGCATTTCCGAACATACTGTAAAAATGATCACGCGGTTCACCTTCCTTCTTTCGTGTGCAGATGTGGTGCCTTACTCAGCTCATGTCCCTTCTTTCGCAGATACTTGGGGATGGGTCATGGTATGAGAAATGATAAATCAACCCCTTTCTATTATTGGCTGTCCCATGTGCAAAATCTTATTCAAGCTCTGATCTTTAAAGCAAAATATTTTCTAAAGAAAGAGTTCATATTTTGAAGAAAATAGGCTACTTTGTATATGCCTTGTTTATCACAGTGAAATTAATTTGGAAGACTAAAAACTGTTGAAAACGGCACTGGCAGGCTTCTGATACTCCATTTGAGCTGAGTGCTGATGAGTTGGACCTCAGGATGAAACAGAGGATCAAAGGGGAGAACAGATACCTTGATGGGAAGACATTTTCATCGGCTTCAACCTTGAGTAAAGCCGTTCGGAACACGTAAGGCGCTGATCTTGTTTACCTTTGCATGCACGTTTGTACTTTCCTTTTCTGAATGTTGAGCAGCAACTGATTTGAGAGGAGCATTGGCAGGCTGGACAATGAGACTCATGTGTACACAGAGGGAACGGCAAGGTTCATATACGGCCATGGTAGTGCCCACAGAAACACTCAAGAATGAGAAATGAGTTCAGAACACCGCTCCTGCCAAAGCACAAGGAAACATGAGACTGCAAGTAGAACACTACATTGGGTTTATATTATCTATGTAACTTTTCTCTTTCTTTCTTTCTTTCTGCATTTCATGTACTTTTACTTGAAAGGTATGGTATAATGGTAATGGTTGGTCTTTGCTTTGTGCTTCACTTTTCGGAAGTTTGAGCAACTTATATTCTAATCACAAACTACTTACTTCATCGGGAGCCACTTTGCTAAAGTAGTGCTTTGTTTTATGAATAATGCTTGAAAAAATTGTTGTTTCCAAAACACAATTCCATTTACCTTCACCATTCCGATTAGTTTGTACATCTTATGAAAAGAACGGCCAAGACATGTTCATTGAAAAAACAAAAACAACTGCATGCAGTGTCTGAACAGTATTTTCGATGTGCCTATTCATTGAAAATTTGAGGCCTAACATAATAGTGATTATTCTGCAAGCTAATTTCAACAAATAATTTACAGAGAATGAAGACGAGATAATCGCCCAAAACACATATAAAACAACTGTGATATTCAATTCAAAAATTAACAAATCCAGGAATAATGAAAACCCAACCACAAGCCTTGCTTTAATATACTAATAGCTAAAACTCGTCCATATTAGAATTTTATCAAAAATAGCAAAATCTCAATAATCATTCTAACAATAAATAAATAATAAAAGAAATAATTTTTCAAAAATCTTGCCCAAATCAGATTCAGAATCACTTCCCAAATGATAAACAAAATATTATCATAAAAGAAAAAGAAAACTAAAAATGGGGATTCAAAGGGAAAAACAATGGATTTTGTCCTAAACATAAATGCACACTGCGCATAGTTGGGTGACCACAACGTACATGCCAAAAGGAGCTTTCCGAATTTAGGTTATGTCTGGTTCCAATACCCATAACCAAAGTTATGGTTAAAATACCGAAACGCACTCAAAACTGCTCCAATTAGAAAAATATCATGATTTTCTACTATCTTTGTGCTAATCTACCACTTCAAGGTATTTTAGTGTCATCAATGTACAATCTGACAACTCAGCATCATTTGACTCGGATCCTCTTACATCAAAATCCTCACAAAACTACCATTTTATCAATCACCTTTGAATATATATATATATATATATATATGTAGAAATGTCCATATGTATACATATGTGTTCCTATTTTATGCAAACCCAAATTGATGCAGGAGATTCAATCTATATTTTACGTTGATTTAGCTTAACTATCTTAAAAATATAAAAATGCACAAATATGACAATAAAAACTTAATCTTCCTTGTATTGAGACAATATCAATTGCTTTTTTTTTTTTTTTCAAATCTTCTATTTACATTCATGTTTGTCTTTTTAGAAAATATTTCATTTCAAGTAAGGGTGTCAATATGTTATATGACACATTAATCCAACACGATAATAGCAGATTATGGTTTAGTCTTAACAGGTTCGGATCAAAATGAGTTGACCCGTTAAGACACGATTGCTTAACGGGTTGATGACGGGTCAACCCGTTATGACACGTTAAAAAAGTTAAAGTTACAATTATGCCCTTACACCTAAAAGTAAAATTGTTAGAACTTCAATTTCAATATTTTTATTATTTACATTGTAATTTTGGACTTGTAATTAGTTTTATAATTTTTATAAAATTGTGATTTTAAAATTTATATAAAATTATGCTAAATTTAATTTCGGACATATTCAACACATTTACATAAACAATTTGAAACAGTTCGTATTGTGTCGTGTTAACCAATTTTATAATATTTACTAATAGGTCAAAACGGATTGACACAACACGACCCATTATATTAATGGGTCGTGTTAGGGTTTGAGATTTTAGCACGATAAGCTTAATGGGTCGGGTTAAGGTCGAACTATATAATATAATATATATGCTTTGACACGACATGAACACGACTCCTTAACACGATTTGACACTCCTAATTTCAAGTCCTAGACGTAATTATGATTTCAATTTTAGTCAAGTTTTTACAAAGATTCTTATTTATTTATGTATTTGATTTTATGCAACTAATTTATACTTTCCCTTTTTAAGAAAATTCTTGTTATTTCAAATTATATCATTAATCAAAATTTTTCAAAGTTTTATTTCTGTATTGCATCTTTTCTCAATCTTAATCTCTAATTTATGTTCATTAACTTGCTAAAAGAATACATCGCTATTATATCAAAATGGGTAGTCGATTTTACATGCAATTTTCGCAAAAAATATTGCTTTCCTTTTTCGTTCTAAATGTTTTAGGTTCTCAATCGCTAAAACCAAAAAGTGGACGTTTGGTCCTTAGGTTCCAGAAGCGTTTTGTAGCATTATTTTATTGAATAATGTTATATATAGTCATGAAATGTGTAAAAATCATACAGTCATTTTGAAAAATAGTATAATTTATTATTAAAAAATAAATTTTTTTCATGTAAGTCTCATATTTATTTATTTTTTTAAAATAATTCTACAATACTTACACATTCATGATTGTAACTATCATTTTTCTTTTATTTATTGTCTTAAAATAATAAAAAGACATGAGCGGTATATTATACTTGTAGAAAAATGGTAGAGACATTAATTTTTTAACAGTATTTTTATAAAATAACGATATGATTATAGTTACACTTTATAAAATACTCGAAATCGTTACTTAAAAAAAAAAATATTGGATCTATTTCATTTACATTCGTGGATTGCATGCTACTGTATTAGTAGCTCATTTCAATTACAAAGAGATTTTATAAAAATAAATTCATTAATTGATATGATTTTATATAATACGTTAAATTTATTTTATAATAAAAATAATTTTATATTATAATGTATTATATCAAGACAAGTCAATTGTATAAATATTTTATTTTTATAGAATTTTTTATGATTAAAGCATTTTTCGATAATTAAAGATGACGGAATTGATCGTTCATATCCTACAGTTGACCTTGGTGAACAAATTAAAAAATAAAAATCTGGTTTAAATTCTATTTCCAATCAACCGCATCCACCAATGCAATCATATATCATATTGTGATACGGGTTTGGACCAATAGGATGCGTGATTGTGATACGAGTTACTCCCTCATATTCTCTCCCATTTTTTTTTAACAGGCAAAAATAAGAGGTGGGGCGACCAACGTAGCAACCTTTCTTGAGCATGACTATAGGAGCCCCTTCAGCCCTTCCCACTGCAGAATATCTAGTTTAAACCATAGCTATTATTTCAAGGGAAAGCCCGTCACCACAGCACCCCCAAAGTATCCAACTGGTTCAAAGCCTATCCTATGACCCAAGAGTCAGGTTTTACTATCACAAGTAATTTTAACTCATGTCCTAACTTAAATTCCTAATCTCAAAACCATGAAATATTAGCTCGTATCAATTGGTCTACCACCTTGATAATAGGTGCTCAGATTCTCTTAGTTTGTTGTTCGCTTATTATTTTCATTCAATGCTTTTTAGTTGTTGTATCATTGACAAATTTATGACGACACCTAGCACTTTTAAAGCCTTGTCTAGATTGTAAGATACTCTTACCTCATCTCATATTAACTCATTTTAATCCATCTCATCTCATCTCATATTAAAATCTAAATACCATAAACACAAATATTTTTTAATTTTAAATCTTCAACTTTTTTATCTAATAATTACAACTTTTTCAAGCTTAAAAACAAAACATAAAAAATAATTCAATTTTTTCAAATTCAAAAAATATATATTATTAAAAATTTATATTATAATATTATTTTAATTTTATAATATTTTTATTCAACGTTTTACCTTCTTTCTTAAAACCCTATAATATATATATTAACTTAAACTATTTTATTACTATTCATAAATATTTTACTATTATTTACAAATCATCTAATTTCATCTCGAGGCCTAAGTGTTTAAAAACCCGAGAGTAGCCTGACGGATTGTGAGCCGCCCGGATCAGGGACCGGTCTTAATTTTTTTATCAAACAACGAAAAGTTAAGCACTTGGCAAAATAAGTTCGATTAACGTTGTTTGTGGTGGAACATTAAAAAATTCGTCTAACCCATCAAATTTTTTTGTAATTTAAGCTATAGCCTAAGCATTAATTTTGGTTGGTAAATAACGGAACCTTTGTTATAGAAATAATGAAGACTGTCTTGGCCAAGGATTTTGGTCATTCGTACGGTTCCTTGTGAACTTCAATAGAGGGAGTCGTGGAATTAGGAAATATAGTCGAAGTAGCTCTCTAGAGTCTTTGATTTGTTCATGTTAAATGCTTTACTACGCAAAAATTGTTTTCTTATCATTGTTTATATGAACAGAACTGCTACGTACAACCGACTTGTTGAACTGTCGTATAACCGGATGATGTGGTAAGTTGTCACGTCATCATTTGAAAAAAACAAAAATGAAATAAAAACGGAGAGAAGAAGAAAGCGGACTAAACCCAACAACACTTCACCCAGTGACTGAAAACTAGAGTGAAAGAAACAAAAGAGACTGAGTGAAACGTAGAAGGAAGAAAGAAGAACAAAGAAACTGAGAAGTTCCTATTTTTGTTGGCCAAACCCATTTCTATAGAGCATTTCGAGTGTAAAAACGCCCAAATCTATTTTTATAGAGCATTTCGAGTGACTGAAAAATGCCCAAATTAGTGCTTTTGAGTGACTGAAAAATGCACAAACCAATTCTTTCGAGTGACTGAAAATTTGGAAATGACAGGAAAATGGCACAGAAACATGTTCCAAAAAATAAAAAACAAAAAAATGTTCAAGAATGAGAAAGCGAAAGGAATTTACCAAAAGAAATGAGAAACTAAGAGGAAATTACCTACAAGCTGAGATTGAACCAAAAATGCTAGGGGTCTAGGCGTATACCCATTTAATGGAGGACTTAATTCTTATTAGGAGCTTGAGAGAAACAAAAAAACAGAAAAAAAAAAAACAAAAATAGAGCTGTAGAATATATAACAGAGCTCCAGTTTTTTTTTTTTTTTTGGGTATTTGGAAGATTAATTGGTTGGATCTGTTGTTTATAATCTCTTTTGAGATTCTTATGCATCTTTGCATCAGTTTTAGGTGTGTTAAGGACGTGTCTCATTTCCAATCTTCCACTGTGCGGCCGTAATTCGTTGGTGAAAACTGAATGGGGCTTCTCCTGCAAATACTTCGATGCTTAAGTCAGTTAAGAGATCATTGTATTCGAATTAATCCTAATTATCAAAGATTACCTGTATATATAGGCTTGTTTGTTATACCTATCTCATTCAGGATTTATCAGAACGGATCACTACTTGGGATTTTGAATAATCGTGTCACTTCCTGCTGTTTTTATCCTTCCGTTAAAGGTGCTGCCATGCATATCTCTCTTCTTGACTATCTCTTTGTGGCTCTTGGGCCCATCCTCTGGGCTTCTTGGCTTTTCTTGTATTATAGGCCTTCTTATACCTTCTAGGGCCCTTCGATCGAAATGGTCCCTCCAGTTACCCTGTCAATTCCATTCGCCTTCTGACGGATGGAATTCACTTTGATTAAACTCGTTGTTGCGAAAATGATGGGTGCGATCATATGGGCCTAGGTGCTTAGAAAACAAGTAGACACGGACACAGGCCTAAACTTCCCACAGCTTCTTGGTGCCTCTAGGCCCGTCACGCTTGTCATTTTATTCCCTTTCATTTCCCCCAAAAAGATTTTATTTTTAAGAATCGGGGACTCCTTATCATTTCCCGCTGCTGTGTCAGAGAAGAAGAAAGGCTTTCTTGCGTCGGTTAGTCTTCTTCACTAGTGTAGGGTTACTTTACTTTTTTTTGTCCGCTGGCGCTTTGCATTTCGCTATCCTTCAAATACTTCACTTTTCCGTCGTCTTTCATTCCTTCCCCTGCTACGCTTTCTGCCCTTCCATTCCCATTTTTTCTCTTCGCTTACCCTGACCTTTCTTGCTATCTTCTTCCCACCGATTTTAATGGCTCCCTACAGTGAAGGCAAGGTTTCTGAAAACCCCTTCGAGGTCCTTGAGGGCACGGTTTTTGCTAGATACCGATGGCGCTCAGCCATCCGAGAGAAACATTTCGCCAAGATTCGGGAAGACTTTCGTATTCTTAAGACCGTTATTTTGGGAGTTCCTGAATCCGGATGTTGTGACGATGAGGGTTTTATTACTAGAGTGGCTATTTATGTTTCCCTTCTGCGAAATGGGTTGAGGCTCCCCTTCTACCGCCCTCTTCGTGACATTTTGGACCTCCTCAACATAGCTCTCGCTCAATTACACCATTTCGTATTGAGGGCGTACATCTGCGCCTGTATTGTATTTCACATGGTTTTAGAGCCTCTTGGGGACCCTTATCCTATCCTGACTGGTCGGAAATTTTTGGCGTTCTATACCTTGAGGGAAGCTGCCAAGGGCAATGTTCTTAGCTTCCGCAAGAAAGACGATGGGCAAGCATTGGCCCGGTTTGACACTCGCCACTCCAATGCTAAGGTGTGGACCTCTAACTTCTTTTATATCTCCAGTCAAGGTTGGGAATACTCTGGCATGAAAGAAGTTTTCCATGACTTTCCAGTCAAATCAATCTGGCGCCCTCTTCCCAACGAAAAGAAGCTGTGGCTTAGAATGGAGCCTCTGTCACGTTGTGAATTGGCTCGAATCAAGACAATTCGTTCCTGGGCCAAAGCTAATCCTGAAGCACTTTGGACTAACCTCTTGCTGACCTTCACCCATATTGATTGGTTCTTGAAGTCTCCCAACCGGTCTTATTTTCAAGGGCGTGATTTCATGATCTCAGCCTCCATTCCTCCCCCCATGGTGAAGCCTACTGAGAAAACTTCGAGATTTGAGCCTTCTAACATGAAGATTCGAAGAGGGGGAGAAGGAGAAGGCCTACAAAAAGAGGGAAAAAAGGAGCAAGAAAAGAACGAGGGAGAGATGGAAAAGGCCGTCGAAAAGAGGGAAAAGAGAAGCAAGAAGAAGAATGAGGCTAGCGGTCGCCGAAAGAAAGCTCGCTCTGGAGATCCCTCTCCGCCTTCTTCTCTTCAACAGGAGACACTAGCGTCTTTAGGGGGCGTCTAGGCCCTGGTGTTGCAGGAGGACACCCCTTTTCAGGCGTCTACACAGTTGGCCACCATTGAGCCTCTGTCGCCCCTACCGGAGGTCCTCGCAGTATCCTCAGGGGAAAGCCATAGCCAGGGTTCTACCCCGCCTGATACCACTAAGCCTTCCTTGCCTTTTCCCTCCCCGTCGTCGCCACATTCTAGTAGCCTGAGGGACGTGGAGGGTTTAGCCGACCTGGCCCTTTTTAATCTGGCCGCCTCTCTCCAGGTCGAGCCTAGGATGCAAGAGTCTGTCACGGTTCCTGCCCCTGCGTTTGAGTTTCCTGTGCTGGAGGGGCGGGTGAGTCAGCTTGAGCTGGGTGCAAAAGTGGTCGCGGCCCTTAATCTTGACTCCCTCACCGCGGCGAGAGCTTGCTCGCCCCCTTCTTCCACTATCGCCCATGTTGAAGCGGCCACTGCTTTGCTAATAAGTGGCCACATGGAGACACCAAGCTCCTCACTTTTGGATGGGGTGGAAGGTGTAACAAGGAGTGTCCCTCCACACCTGGCTGAAACAGGCGGTGAGGTTGGTTCATGCCAAACTTCCCCAGAGAGCTTACCAGATACCATCTCAGGGGGAAAAACCCATTCACCAATTGGTAGCAGGCCTGGACTATCTCTTCCTCCTCTCCATGCCTCCTCTTTTGGCTGGGATACTGACTCCTTCCTTTAAGAGGAGTGGGTAAATTTCTTGAAGGAAGACGCTCGTCTTCGTGAGGCTGACCTGGCCTTTTCGCCACCTACTCTGCCCCCCATGCGCTTGGGTGATTTGTCGGGGAGGACGATGGCTTCGTCTATAAGGCCTGAAGGAGAACCCTTTCCAGACCCTGGCGAGATTGTGAGGGGAGACGCCAACGGTGGTGATTCCTCAATGACTATTAATTCCCAGGTTGAGGCCACTACCCAGATGGCTAACCGTTTGAGAAGTTGGCTCTTTGAGGTATTATGCCTTTTGTCCCCTTTTGCATATACTCCTTTCGTATCTTCGCCTCTCTTCATATTGGTTGCTTGTTTTTCTTCTTGCAGGGCATCAATGATTTGGCTGCATGGATAGTTGCTGACTGAACCTGCCTTGAGGAGGAGGTTAGAGAGCGGCGCCAGTTATGCTACATAGCCAAACGTGCTTCCGAGAGATGGAGAGTTGACAGAGCTGAGTTGGCAGCTTTGGTCGAGGAGAGGGAGGAGTTGAAGACCCTATTAGAGCAATCTGAGGGTTATTCTCGTTCTTTGCAAGGCGACCTCTAGTTGCGTGAGGCTGAACTTCTGGAGCTACGAGAGGCTGTCCGCCTAGCAAATGCGGCCAAAGCTAAAGACGACTTTGCCTTGTCCATTCTCCCATCTGAGAGGGACTCAGCCAAGATGCAACTTTCAGAGGCTCAGGAGGTCCTTAAGGTTGCGAGCTCTCGCTTGAGATCCGAGCTTGCTGCCTACGATGAGGCACTATCCTCTCTTCATGGAGACCTGGCCCGTTCTCAAGACAAATGCAGGTCCTTCGAGGAGAGTCTTCGAGAGGTAAACTCGGCTCTTGGAGTCTGCCAGTAGAGTCTATCTGAGAAGGTAGAGGAGCTAACTGCTGTTCAAGAGAAGGTCGTACGGCTCCATGCCCAGTTGGAACTTGGCCCACGTCCCTGCTACAAGAGACGACGCTTTTGCTTATGGGCATGGCCGCGACATTTTGAGGCTGAGGAATCGTCTCCTAGTTGATACCGCCACCAACCTTAGGATTCTTGACTGGGAATTGTTCTATCCTGAGGAAATTGCCCGCCACACAGTTGACGAGTTTGGGCGAAAAGAAATGCCTGACGCTTTTATAAACGTGCCTCCAGCGTTCCCGCCTAATAATGCCCCTTAACCGTTTTTGCCCCTCGTGTATTTGGCTGTGGATAGTTTTTTGGTGTTTCTATATTTTGTACATTTGTAATAATGGACTTTGATTTGCTCTGTTGAATGCTTAGGCTATTGTGTCCTTTTAATTCTTGTCTTTTTCATGGCACCAAAAGCTGCTAAGGCTTGCCTTTGGTGCTTTGGTTGGTGTGGTCTTACGACCTACGTGCCCCTTTTTTGCATGGCACCGCAAGCTGCTATGGCTTGGCTTTGGTGCTTAGGGTTGGCATGATCTGAGGGCCTACGCGCTATTTTTTCATGGCACCACAAGCTGCTAAGACTTGTCTTTGGTGTTTAGGGTCGGCGTGGTCTGAGGACCTACGCGCCCTTTTTACATAGCACCACAAGTTGCTAAGGCATGTCTTTGGTGTTTAGGGTCGGCGTGGTTTGAAAACCTACGCGTCCTTTTTACATAGCACCACAAGCTGCTAAGACTTGTCTTTGGTGTTTAGGGTCGGCATGGTTTGAGGACCTACGCGCCCTTTTCACATGGCACCACAAGCTGGTAAGCCTTGTTTTTGGTGTTTTAGGGTTGGCGTGGTCTGAGGACCTACGTGCCCTTTTTACATGGCACCACAAACTGCTAAGGCTTGTCTTTGGTGTTTAGGGTCGACGTGGTCTGAGGACCTACGCACCATTTTTACATGGCACCACAAGCTGCTAAGCCTTGTCTTTGGTGTTTAGGATTGACGTGGTCTGAGGACCTACGCGCCCTTTTTACATGGCACCACAAGCTGCTAAGGCTTGTCTTTGGTGTTTTGAGTCGGCGAGGTTCCTGACCTTTCATTTTGCAAAATCAATATTCACTCTTGGGAACTCTTTCCTTTGTACAGAATTTTTAATGAATAAAACGAAATATATTCATAAATAGCGCAAACATCGGACAAAAGCAAAGAAAAGGGAATACTTAAACAAAAAATAATACGGAAGTTATTGATAAAATTTCTTTAAGTGCTCTGCGTTCCATTGGTGTGGTAGTTCCTTGCCCTCGCTGTCTTTCAACCGGTACGATCCAGGTCTGTTGTTGGCTATTACTAGGTAAGGACCTTCCCATCGGGGTCCCATTTTCCCCTCGCCTTGTATAATGACCCCACTTTTCTTCCGAACCAGGTCGCCTACTTTAAAAGTCTTGGGCCTTACTCTTTTATTGAAGTACTGCTCGGCTTTCTTCTTTTCTTGCAACATCCGAGCTTCTGCCATTTCTCTTTCTTCTTCGAGTAAGTCGAGGTATTATTCTATCTTTTTGTTGTTCTGGGCACCCAAAAAATGGCTTGTTCTGTAGGTTGGTAACCCAACTTCTACTGGAGTAACCATCTCGCATCCATATGCCAGCGTAAACGAGGATTCCCCAGTCGGGATTTTTGCTATAGTTCTGTACGCCCAGAGTACCCCTGGCAGCTCGTACGCTCAATCCCCTTTCTTCTCTACGACCTTTTTCTTAAGGATTGAGAGTAACGTCTTGTTTGTTGCCTCAGCTTGACCATTTGCTTGAGGGTGGCCTGGGGAGGAGTATTTCGCCTTGATCCTCAGCTCAGCACACCATTCCCTGTAGTGGTCTAAGTTGAATTGGCGCCCATTGTCGGTTATAATACTCTGGGGAATTCCGAACCTGCACACAACATTTTTTCACAAAAATTGTGTCACGGTTTTGCCTGTGGTTGTTGCTAACAGCTGTGCTTCTACCCACTTTGTGAAATAATTGACGGCGACTATCATGAACTTAACACCACCTTTTCTTGGTGGGAAGGGCCCCACCAAATCTACCCCCCACTGGGCTAAAGGCCATGGTGTTGTCACCGATGTTAACTCCTTTGGAAGGACATGTGGTACAGGTGCGTAAGTTTGGCATTTTGCACATTTCTTGGTGAACTTCCGTGCATCCCTTAGAACATTAGGCCAGTAATATCCTGCCCGGACTACTTTTCTAGCCAAGGTTCTTCCCCCATAGTGATTTCCACATATCCCCTCGTGTATTTCAGCTAAAACGTACTGTGCTTCTTATGTGGAGATGCATCGCAGCAAAGGGACGGAGAAGCCTCTTTTATAAAAGGATTCCATCGATGAGTAGGAATCGAGCCGCCCTTTTCTTTATCTTTCTCGCCTCTTCTCTTTCTTCTTGAAATTTTCCTTCATCCAAGTACTCTACTACCTTGTTCGCCTAATCTGGGGTGCTTGACCTTAAGACTCCTACCTCTATGCCGACTGCTGGAATCTCAATGACCCTTCTCTCTACTTGCCATGGCAAGGGTACTTCCTCCCCTCCTGATGCCGCTCGTGCTAACCTGTCTACGACCTCGTTGTCTGCTCTTGGTATCTGGGTTATAGCGAAATATGAGAAAAGATCGCGTATTTCGTAAACTCGTGCCAGGTATTTCTTTAACTTCTCGCCCTTCATAGCGTACAAGCCCAAAACTTGATTTACTACCACCTATGAATCTGACCTGGCATCCACTTCGGTTGCCCCTATTTGGGTGGCCACAGATAATCCCGCTATAAGCACTTCATATTCGGCTTCATTGTTAGTTACTTTGAACGCCAGCGTGGCCATGTAATACCTCTCTTGGCCTTCAGGGCTCAATAAATGTATCCCTAGGCCTCCGCCTACTCGGTAAGACAACCTGTCTATAAATAACACCTACGGCTTCCCTGATAGTGCTACTGCTTCCTCCTGGGGAAAGTTTGAAAATTCTGCTACAAAATCCGCCATCACTTGTCCTTTAATTACTTTCCTTGGCTCATACTCTACATCGAACTCGCTCAACTCGATTGACCAACCTATTAGCTTTCCTATGCAATCAGGCTTCCTCATAATTTTCGCCAATGGAGCCTCCATCAGTACCTTTACTATGTGGGCTTGAAAATAAGGGCGGAGTTTCCTAGCCGCCACTACCAAGGCGAATGCCAATAATTCAATTCAAGGATACCTCGCTTCTGCTCCTCTGAGTGCTCTACTCACATAATACACTGGATGTTGGACGGTTCCTTCCTTCTTTTCGAGAAAGGCGGATACAGCATGTGGGGAGACTGCTAGATACGCGTAAAGTATGTCGCCCTTCTCTGGTCGCTTTAAAAGGGGTGGATTGGCCAGATACTGTTTTAACCTTTCAAATGCTTTGTCGCACTGCTCATTCCACGAATGTACCTTTCGCAGTACTTGGAAAAAGGGGAGGCACTTATCTGTTGATCTGGCTATGAACCTTCCTAAGGTAGCCACTCTCCCTACTAGTCATTGAGTCTCGTTCAGGTTTTTTGATGGTTTCATATTGATTATGGCATCTATCTTATCTGGAGAAGTTTCAATTCCTCTTTTAGACACGATGAAGCCCAAGAATTTCCCCGACCGGACCCCGAAAGCACACTTCGTTGGGTTCAGCCTCATTTTATAATAGCGTAAGACTCCAAACGCCGTCCGCAAATCCGCGAGGTGTTGGGCGGGCTCTTTGCTTTTTACTAGCAAGTCATCCACGTATACCTCTATAGATCTCCCAATATGTTCCTTAAACATCCGATTCACCAACCTTTGCTAGGTTGCCTCTGCATTCTTCAGGCCAAAGGGCATAATCTGGTAGCAATATAGCCCTCGGTCTGTTATGAACGATGTCTTTTCTTCATCTGCTACATTCATCTATATCTGGTTGTATCCTGAATACGTATCCATGAAGCTCAACATATGATGCCCCATCGTAGCATCTACAATGACGTCGATGCGCGGTAAAGGGAAGCTATCTTTCGGACAAGCTTTGTTTAAATCTATGAAGTCCACGCACATTCTCCACTTCCCATTCGCCTTCTTCACCATGACAACGTTGGATAACCACTCCAGGTAGTGGGCTTCTCTGATGAAGCCTGTTGTGAGCAATCTTTCAACTTCTTCATTAATAGCAGCGTACTTTTCTGCGCTGAATGATCTCCTCTTCTGTCGCACTGCCTTGTGTGTTGGGTCTACACCTAAGCAGTGCTCAATGACCTTGTTGTCTATACTGGGCATCTCTTCATGGCTCCAAGCGAAGATATCCCTGTGTTCCATCAATAACTGTATCAGGGCTTCTCTATATGCTGGCAAGACTTGTGTCCCGATACGAGTAGTAGTCCTAGGGCGGTTAGTGTATAATGTCACGAGCTCCAGAGATTCGTTGACTTTTGCATGTTGCTGACCTCGGTCATCCCTGACTTCTATGTCTCTCTCGTAAGTTACCGCTACAGGTGGTGGGAGGGGCGGCAAGGCCCCATCTTGTCCCGCCACAATGCAGACTTCCTTCTTGACTTTCCTTAGTTCTTGCACATAGCATTCTTGAGCCAAGGCCTGCTCGCCTCTCCCATGCCGCCATCGATTGGGAACTTCATCTTGAGATGGTAGGTGGATGTTACCACCCTCAAATGGTTGAGTGTCGGTCTTCCCAATATAGCATTGTAAGAGGAAGGCGCTTTCACTACTAAAAAATCAGTCATGGTGGTTGCTGTCCGCGTCCCCGTCCCTGCGGTTACCGGAAGTGTGATTGCCCCTACGGGCTGGATAATATCTCCTGAGAAATCCTTTAACGGTGTAGGGGAGAGCCTCAGTTCGTCAATATTGATCCTCATTTTGACAAATGCTTCCCAGTACAATATATCAGCTAAGCTGCCATTATCTACTAGCACTCGCCTGGTTGTATAATTGGCTATTACGAGGGTAATTACAAGTGCATCGTCATGCAGGTATAAGACTCCTTCCTTGTCCGCCTCTTCAAAGGATATCACCATTCACTCGTTGCTAAGCTTTGGTTGTTTGTACGCTCATTCTGCTACGAAAACTTCCTCATATCTTGCCTTCCTTGCATACACCTTTCGGCCGAACGCGGAAGCACCACCTCCCGCAAAACCTCCTGCTATATTCTTCATCTCTCCTATGGGCACCCTGTTCCTATCACCTCTAGGGGGCGATCTCACCCCCTTGTCTGGGGGACCATTAACGTGACGCCTCCTTTCTAGACTGGAACTCCGTCTTGTTCCTTGCCTAGTCTCCTGACGCCTTCTAGGTTTTGACCGCTCCACCACCATTTGCTCCAACTCGCCGGTTCCTGCTAAATCAGCCACCCTCTTTCTCATGGTTGTGCAGTCCTCAGTCCAGTTTGAGCTCATCTGGTGATACTTGCAGTACCGACTACCCGTTTTGATAGAGCAACGAGTTTCCTTTTCTCTCTCCTCTTCTTGTATGCTTAAATTATTGTGCACCAGTCTAAGGGTGCGATCTGACCGCCCTTCCCTCGCTCTTTCTCGCCTACTTGGCTTACCCTTCTTATCAGCCTACCTGTTTCCTTGCTCAATCTTGGTATCTTCTTTACAATGGTCCACCAAAACTTGCAGAGTATCTTCTGCATTGACAAAATCATCGTCCCTATCCATGAACTCCCTGAAGGTGGAAGGAGTCCTCCGGGCCAACTCTGCCATAAAGGGACTGTGTGGCCATACCCCTCCTAAAAGGGCGGCCAGGGTGATCTTCTCATCTTGGTCATTCATTGTTAAGTGTTCTCTATTGAAACAGGCCAAGTAGGCTTTTAAATTCTCATCCTCCTTTTGCCTAACTGTTAATAGGTAGGCGGCTGGTCGCCGTCATCTTCTGCTAGGCATGAACTAGGTTAAGAACTGCTTTGCCACTTCTTCAAAATTGTCTATTGACTTCGGTTTGAGGGTCTCGAACCATCCCCTAGCGATCCCTTTTAGGGTCAAAGGGAAAGCCTGGCACGCAATCTCCCCTTGGAAACCGTGGAGCGTGATATGAGTTTTAAAGTTTTTTAGGTGATCTACCGGGTCCTTAGACCCATCGTACATATCTATTTGGGGAACTTTAAATTTTGGCAAGAGCGGCACAGCCATAATACGTGCACTATATAGCATATCTGTTTGGTGTAGTAGACTTTCTATCGAGGACGAACCGCCCATATTTTTTGCCATCTCTTCATATTTTCCTGCCAGCTCCTTCAACTCGTCATGCATTCTTTCTTTCTCCATTCGTTCAGTATCCTTTTCGACCCTGCAATGTGCCTCTCCCTCACCTTGCTCGTTGTGAGCAGGCACATCGACATTATGAGAATTGGTGTTCTTTTATCTTAAGTCGTCGTTCTCCTTTTGTAAGATTCTCATGGCCTCTAGAGCCTGTCTTAATTTTTCCTCTGCCACTGCTAGTCGCGCTTCCACAGATGGCGGTAAGGCGTCCATCGTCCCGCTCGCTACTGAACATGTTACAATTGGCATGTGAGAACCACGCTGAATCACAAAGATCGCACAAACAGCACCAAATGTTAAGGACGTGTCTCACTTTCAATCTTCCACTGTGCAGCCGTAATTTGATGGTGAAAACTGAAGGGGGCTTCTCCTGCAAACACTCCAATGCTTAAGTTAGTTAAGAGGTCATTGTATTCTAATTAATCCTAATTATCAAAGATTACCTATATATATAGGCTTGTTTGTTGTACCTATCTCATTCAGGATTTATCGGAACGGATCACTACTTGGGATTTTGAATAATTGCGTCACTTCCTGCTGTTTTTATCCTTCCATTAAAGGTGGTGCCATGCATATCTCTCTTCTAACTCTTCTTGACTATCCCTTTGTGGCTCTTGGGCCCATCTTCTGGACTTCTTAATTTTTCTTGTACTATGGGCCTTCTTATACGTTCCAGGGCCCTTCGGTCGGAATTGTCCCTTCAAGGTGAGTCCAATGCCTCTTTCTATCGTCTTTGAAAGTTCTAGGTTTTTTTTTCAATGGAGTTTCTTCATCTCCTGGTTCTTAATCTTGATCCAAGGTCATTGGCGTTCTTCGTTGGGAAGACGAAGGGAGCAGTTGAGAGAGGAAAAATATGATGGAACACTGTATATGAAACGCACAATTTTATTTTTCCACGTGGACGCAGTTACTCAGGGGTTTCTCCCGCCGGTTGCAAGAAGAATTTTTCTTATATGAAACGTGGTCGCTGGTCAACTGCAGCTCTTTAATGGGACACATCCTGAGACAAGCAGATTTGGTAGGCAAAGGAGACTGTATCAAGTTTTCAACTGCAATTGCCAATTGCATGTTCTAGGCACCCCAACAGCACAATCCTCGTGGTTTTTAGCAGTCGTCTCTCTTATTTGAGGTAGTCTCATCGGTGTCCAGACTTTTGCTTGCTCCTGCAGAACTGTTGGATCTCCCCTGGTGCCAGAGCTGATATTAAATGGTGGAGCGCTTTGCCCATATGAGTTCCGATGCCATTGTTATTTAAATGTAACGATTTTTCGGTATATATTTCACACATAAGAAAATAGGAAAATAGGTACATCACATGTCATTGTAAATTTATCTAGATAATGCACGACCACTTGGCTATAATCTTAGATCACGAAGAAAAATGAGGACACTAGAACTTATCTGACAATCTCTTACTATCAAACCAAAAAATTCTAGATTGAGATGCTGTTGGGAATTCCCTTTCCAGTGAGGCCGCCCATTCTAGAGTAATCTGAGGTGTTTGGATAGAGCAGGGTGTAAGGCACCTTGACTTGCCCGACCCGGTTTTTCCATCTCCTATCATTGTTCATTTCCATAATTCTGTTTTCTATTTCTATCAGCTTGTTTCTAAACCTTTCAAATGCTGCTCTTGGTTCAGCATCTGAGGTCCAATCAGGATTATCTCTCTGCCCAAGATAAGCCTCATCAGTTGAATGCCGGGATAACATTTCTATCAGTGATACACCGAGGAGGGTTTGGAACTGGGCTGTTATTGTTTTCAGGAAGGCTAAGTCAGGGTTTGACAGAAGCTCGGCATACTCGGAGGTGCCTGGCTCGGGTATGAAGCGGCGGCTTACCGTTGGTCGATTTGGAAGGAAGCCAACATAAGGGTATTGCCCAAAATTGACAGCTGCATGGAGGGCAGAAGCCACCCAAATTATAATGGTGCAGGCTTGGACAAGCTCTGCCCTTGTATGCATCTCAGGCCACCATGGTTCATCTTTCTTGTCACCATGACCCTTATTACGGATCTCCATCCACCATGATTGGAGTTCAGAATCGTCTTGGACCGTGTCATCAGTTGGATAGTAAAAAGAGCAGTATTCTCTAACCCAATTCTCAATTGCTGACCAGATCGCTAGCCCATCCACAGCATAGGGATAATCCTCTATAAGAAGTCTGAGGCCATGGGGGTAGCTTGAGTCTGGAACTGCGATTCCTCTAAAATGAAGCAAAAACTGGATCAAAATTCAATGTTGTAGATCAAAACTGTTGAAATTATTATTTAACAAAGTTGGCTGACCTCTTGAGCAAATCAGCAGGTAATGCCTGTTCTGTGAACTCCCAGTTCTTATATACAAAAGCAAACATTTCCATGGCGAACTTGGCTGGGAAGACTGTTCTCTCAAGCACCCCACCAGCATTGATGAGGATCTGTCGAGCCAAGGCATTTATATGCATCGTGTCGCGGAAATGTGTATGCAAAAGCTTATATATTGGGTGAAGCACACTCAGCTGTCTGTTTGTTGCAATCACAAACGGCTCTATTACCGCATGCGTGTTCAACCTGCAAACATGATCAGAAGCATTTTGGCATGCATTTTGGATCAGAGTCAGATCTTCTATTTTTCTTAGGTATCATACCAGTGGCTAATGAGCTGATGGTAGCCAGAATCGTTAACAGCGGCATAGGCTTTGGCCAGCTGCCACAACGAACCTTCAACACCTTCCTCTGCTAGAGTGAAAACCATGCTGACCGCACCATGGACCTCCCCTTGTGGATGTGGCAAGCTTAACTCGATAGCCAACGGCTTCAATGTCCCATCATCTCGCAGCAAAAGGAGCGTTCTTGTGGCATATGTTTTTGTGGTTGTCGAGTTTATTCTAGTCAGGTATGGCATCAGTGCATCATGATGATCTAATATGAATAGCCTGTTGTTTTTTATTGCCTATAACAGAAAAATAGAAAATCAGTTACCGATCTAGAAAAAAGTGTAGCAACAGATAATGGATATCATGTTGGTTTGATAATGTAGATATAGTCGGAAACATATGAAGAATGAGGCATACTCGATCTACAGTAAGCCCTTTCAGGTTCTTCTCAATGTGCTCTTCTCTTATTGTACTATTTTGATTCCCATAGACTTTAGGGTCCAGCTTGCTGGTTGGGGGAAATTTCTGCAGACAGGCATTTCAGTATGTTAACGCTGAGGGACTATTTAACATTATCAATCATGTTATTTAGTCAGTTTTATTTTACTTCGAGGCGGCTGATGATAACAGGGTTCACTCCAGCAAGCATTTCTCGTGCAAACTCTTCATCTGTCCTCCAAGCAGACCTGTCCTCTGCAATTATGCCAAAAAAGCATTAGGTGTTAAAAGAGCTTAAAAATCATAAAAGTTTTGAAGTATCTAAGATTTTGAACTATCTAATGCCACAAGAAATGGGGAGAAAATTTACACATACCTTTGATCACATCAGGCATTGGAAATTTGAGGAATCGTTCGCCATCATTACGAACGAGTTCCCTCAAAAGCTCCCAAGGAATGCACTCTCTAATTTTACTAAGTGTAGGTCCATTTGGTAGCTTAATACCCCGTTCATAGAGATTAAGTACATCTTTAATGGTGTCAAACTCATTAGTGGTTTTATCACATAAAGATGCCAGCTCTGGGAGCAATATCTGAACTAGGGACTTCAGAGCATAGGCAAGAAAATCCGAGAACTTCACATGGCCAAAACGCTCATCTCTTGGAACATAAATGTCGAGGCTTAGAAGTGGCAATCTGCTCTCAGAATTGGGGTCTGTTACAATGAGAATATCAAGTTCCTAGCTCAAAAGGATCTAATCTTTACATGCTTTATGCCATTCGAAATTAAAGAGAACAAAAAATTTAAGAATTGCTTTAAACATCTTGAAAAAGGAATCCGTTTATTTCTCTAACCAGTTTTTGTAGGTTTTCGACCAGTTCTTCCTCTTCTGGGATAGGGGTACTCCTTTGATCCACCAAGAACAGGGCGTGCATAGTCTGGACCTTTGTCTGGACTTCCCAAATCATTGTAGTAAGCATAATCATAAACTCTATCCCATTCCTTGAGCTCCTCTGATCCATTGCCCCGCAGATTTACTAGCTCTTCTTCCCTGTACTTCCTTAACAGCTCGGGGGTTTGACATGGAAGGTAGGTCTAGCATTAAAATTTATAAGTTGTTAGTGGAATTTCATAATAATATTCCTTCGAAGCATCCATTAACCATTTTGCACAAAATTAACTTTTTACCCTAGTTGATCATTGTTACTTTAAACAGAATAATCAAGAACAAGAAAGCACAACACAGATGGCCAGATGGGCAACATCTCATGCTAGCAACCATCTTCAAAAAGTTTGAATTACGGGGTCTAAAAACACTTACGAATATGATATTGCGGCCACTATCTAAATAACCATAAAGTATCGAAGAGAAGCAGACCTGCCTCTTAATAATCCAGAGTGGCCCACGTAAGATCACAACTGAGATTTCAAGAGGGACAAACCATCTGTCAGATCTATTGCATTAAATCAAACTCAAAATCACCTTGTTTGAGAAGAACACACGGTTGTATTTGTAACGATGTGCAGGGTAAACCCAAGAATTACAGACGAAAACCATTTGACCATGCCCAGGAACATCTTCCAAGGTTACTGTCTTCAGATAAAACTGGCTGCGGTGGTGATTTTTTACAATTAAAGCTCCAGGAGCACCCATGGAGTCGTCCCACTCGAATGTAACGGGGAATACAGTTTCTCCGGCTGGAAAATGGGTAATTGTTCTAACCCATTTCTCCAAGTATGCCACCTTTCCGAGCTTCCCTCTTAATCCATCCTCTAAACAAGTAGGCAACAATATATTTTAGTTTCTCAGCTCCTTCAACCTCTATCACTGCAACTTCCCCAGAAACATAAAAGAAGCAATGCTTGAAAGTTGTTCAAAAAGCTACTTGATTGAAAGATTTACATTGCAGTTTATTAACTTCCAGTTAGTTGGTTTCTCAAATAAAAAGATTAAAAAGCATGAAACCATAATCATGAACCAAGTGTTGATCCCACTAATTGAACTTGGCTACATGATCCATTTTTTAAAATATCTGGCTTCGGCCATGTGGGTATCTTGATGATCGTATTTTTACTTCGACCTATCTCGTTTTTACATATTGATAACTCGTATTCTTATGATATTAAAGTTGACAACTAGCCAGAAAGAAATCACAATGATGGGTAAGGATACTTTTGAGAAGAAGGCATTTGATGCTTTGATTTAAATGCGAGTGCTTTTATCCTCTGCCAAAGACAAGCCTATTTAATGCACTCGTACAGTAAAATAAAACAAAGTAGAGAGAGAGAGAGAGAGAGAGAGAGAGAGAGATTTCGGGTGACCTGGATTGGGACGAGCAGAACTGATGAGCTGCAGGGAGACACACTTGCCCAACAATTCATGAATCCGATCAAGCAATGAGGCTTTCACATCTTTGAAGTCCAACACGTTTTTCTTCAATAACACTACTGTTCCTTTGACCTTCTTGCTGTCACCCACCTTGTGGTTCTGCTTCTTTTTGTTCTTGCCACAGAGCTTCTCCATTGTTTGCTATATGATCTCTGAACTGGGACAAAACGTCATCAAACACAGTAGCACAAGAATTTATAAAAAAAAAGGGACAGAGAGCTTGAGAGTTGATAGGGAAGCTTAATGCGATCTAGAATAAGAGGGGACCAGATATATTCAGTACACATATAGAGGAAGATTTGGCTAGGAGGGAAAACATTCACAGCTCTGTTTTTATGGTTGTATTCTCTCTCTCTCTCTCTCTCTCTCTGAGTTATTGACTTGTGCAAGACTCAAACATTGATGATGCCAACTGGACCGTGGGATCCTACAGGGAATTTCCGATCGTTACCCTTTAAAACCATCTAGCATTACTGTAAAAAAAATTATCAACTAGGATCGATAGGTCTAGCGGGATCAAAATGGGGAAGGACCACTTCATTTATGATTCTATAAGGCAAACAAACCGTGTTTCGAAAATACCTCGGAATAAAACAAACAACAATTAATTTTAGGATTTCTAAGGATAACAGTTGTGCAGTTGTGAAGTAGTACGAGAATATTTAAAAATAATTAAGTTTCTAAACAGACAATTTCCTTAGCATGAAATCTATGAATATATATGAATTGCACGCATCACACTGATGAGACAGGAACGTTACATTATAAGAAATTTCTGGACAGGATTGATCGATCTAGCTCCTCATGATCTTTCCAGTACCTTTCGTTGAATCACACAACAGTAATCACAATTATTTTCCATACGCAATATCGTGAAACACATGCCGGCCGGCCAGACTTTTCTTTCCTTCTTTTGAAAGAAAAATCATCCAAATTAAGCTTCATTGAATAAGCAACAGCAAATCGAAAAGGACCTTAATTAGTACTGCTGAAGACTCATTCAGTAGCTAGCTCTTGGAAAAACAGGTGGGGTACTTCCTTATGTAGATGCTGGGCGACGTGTGGGGACATGGACATCATGATCCGAGATCGGTACTACTCAGTTTTCACCCCAATTGCTTGAATTATTACAGAAGAATGGATAAATATATAATCTTTTTCACATTCCTTTACACAATTTAACTTCGAAAACGATCCTTTCTTTTAACAAATGGCACTGGAGTTGAGTCTTTAGGCTCTGTTTGAATACTGTATTTCAGATAATTATCTGTAAATAGTAATAAAATAGTTTATAAATAATAGTAAATAGTTTAAGAATATTAGTAATTAATAGTCTGTAAATAGTAATACTGAAGTAGTCTGAAGAGATCTGAGAATAATTATGTTCCCAAACAAATCCATATTAATATCTATTGGCTCAAGCCATGTCCCATTACCAAGCATGTACAACATTATCAATAATGGATTGTGCACTTTGTATCTATATCTTTAAAACTATAATAGCTTAGTAATACTTAACAAAATTATCCCCGTCAGAGAGTGCAAAGAAAATGTGAAATAAATTTATGCTACAGCACCAACCCTAAGGTGAATTGAGATTATACATGAATTCATAATTATTTTTTTATACATATAAAGCTCTCTCTTTCTTTCTTTATTATTTCTCACTCTTCTTCCTGCTATCAACATATATAAATTGCTGGATGGTGTTCTTAAAAAGTGGTTAATTAAAATAGAATAAAGAGATTTTGATTATCTATTTTACATAGAAGTATGGAAAAATCTGTTATTCAAAATAATAATTTCCTTCATTAGTATCCTAATCCCATTATCGGCCTTTCAGAGAGAGAGAAAATAAATAAATAAAAAAAATTTACCACTCTAGGCCGGGAAAGATTTGTTGATGATGTTGATTGCTGGCCCAGCCCAATCCACAAGGCCCAACATGAAATTTCCCGCCCGCTTAGACTCATAATTTTTATAAGATTTAAAAACTCAAATATTACCTTTTAAGTTATATGTATAGTATGTTTTATAAACCGACTTGATAATAAAACAACTCTTTTTATTATTATTATATATATATATATATATATATTATTCAGTCATATATGGAAACCCGCTCTATCTATTAATAAGGATCAGTGACACTGGATATGAACAATTAATCTAGCATTAACACCAAAAGGCCCGACACCATTTTTAACTTTATCAATAGTGTTAATTATGTTATTAGAAAATACAAGGAATGATACTCTCTTTTATCATAGAAAAAGTTGGTATTAAATTAGACATGGACCCGGGAACAAAACAAAACATGATGGCTCAAAAAATGTGGACCCCTTGGCATATTCTCACGTCAAATATGCTATTTCATGATGTCGATGCTGCTTGGCGTCTCAAAGTTGTTAACTAGGTATGATATGAAACATGATTTATGTTTATGATCTGTTCTTAGTCTTACCTTTTGAAATTTGAGACCTTAAATTTAAAGGTAAGAATTACCATCTCGATTAGCCATCAATGAGTTTCCGTACCATGTTTTGTGTTAAGAATTTTCTATAATTCAAAGAGAGACAAACATGCTTTTTAAACGGCCTTATCGATATTTATAAATGTTGTACATGAGAAAAAATTAAATTCACGTCAGAATTGTAAAATGTCATGTCTCATGTAAGATACATGAGCTCCACAACAACTCATGTGCTTCTAATTTCCTCTAAAATTAATTAAACATTATAAAATCTCAGCAACCAAAGCTTTCCACTACTATTGATGGTAGCTAAATTATTAAGTTATACATGTCTGATATTATATTAATATGCCAAAGCAAGGTTCAATGCAGTTGTTGACAGTTAATTATCTCTTCTAAACCGCCCTTTTCCGTTTGTTTGTTTGTTTGCGTGGGTTTCGCATATCAAGACGATTAAATACTTGGTGATTACTATTATGTTTCGAAGAAATAACGTAATAGGACAGTCTGGACAGACCCTTCTTTTGTGTTTGAAAGGTAACAAGAAATTTCAGAGAAAACTGTTTAGTTGTCTTGCCTGTTGTGCATGGTACATGCATCAATATGATAACAACTAATTTAACTGGCTGTTTTGCATTATAATATCTCACCAATTATAAATATATGTGTGTGTGTGTGTGTGTGTGTGTTGGGAGAGGGACAAAAATATTGAATATTTGTCACTGTGACATGTGCCACATGTGACCTGTATACACAAAGGTTCTTGACCTTGACCTTACATGATGACCTTGAAGTCCTATTAAGTTTATTCAATAAGTTATAATTGTATGAATTAAGCCTTTTAATTTCTGCAAGGTGTTACTCTTTTATAATTTATTTAATTTGTTCATTGACATGGTATATATACAATGGGAGCGGCTAGCAGTTGTATGGGTGAAGATCTTCATTTTACACCCCCAATAATAATAAGACACGTAGGAATTCTACCAAAATTAACAAGATATGTTCCCCTCTCTCTAGGCCATATTGTTGTCTGCTGTTTCTCATGTATTGTTTTACTTATGTTGTTCAAAATGACAGATTCTGGGTTAAGGGCTACCACCCAGCTTTTTGGAGCGTCGGGAGCACAATCATGCAGGACAGACTGCTGCGATGTTGCTAGAGGTGGATAAAATCAAAGTATATCATCTCACTGAGTCCCTGGATGTTGTAAAGAAGAAAGTAGCAGAGGCTATAACTTCACTTAACACAACAGGATTAGAATCTTGACATTTCTAGTTGTTTCACTGATACCGGATTATGGAGCGAAGTCAATATTTGCTGTCATGAGATATTTTTGTATAGACTCTTGTCAAGAACTGAACAAAAGCTCAATTAGGAGAAAGAAAAGGAGAAGTAAAACAGAGGAGAAAGAAAACTTGCGTGAGAGAACTATTAAATTGAAAAAATAGTCTGAATAATACTTTACAAAGTGTTACACTGTATTTATAGACTAACAAGCTTAAATAACAGAATTAACAGAAAACTAATTCTTCTTCTCTGCTTTCTTTATTTTTACTTGCTCTTCTTTGGATTTTAACTCCATATTCTCAATGTGTGAGGCTATACTCCAACACCCCCTCAAGATGAACATGTATATTAAGAATGTTCATCTTGCGAAGGTTATGATGAAAAGCCAAAGAGCCAAGAGGCTTTGTAAACATGTTTGCCAACTGTAATCTAGAGGGAATATAGAAAAGTTTGATGATGTTCTGCTACAACTTCTCTCTAACAAGGTGGCAATCAATTTGTATATGCTTTGTTCTCTCATGTTGAACTGGATTAGTGGCAATGGACAAAGCTGACTTGCTATCAGTGTAGAGTAAAGTTGGCTGATTATGAGTGATGTTTAAATCTTGTAAAGCATAGAGAAGCCACTGAATTTCACATGAAGTTGCTACAAGTGCTCGGTATTCTGCTTCTGCAGAAGATCTACTGATGGTTGCTTGCTTTTTAGATTTCCAAGAGACTAATGAATTTCCCAAAAAGATTGCAAAACCTATAACACTTCTTCAAGTGTCAACACATCCTGCCCAGTCACTGTCTAAAAAAGCTTTGAGCTGTAATTCTGATGAAGAAGAGAAAAATAGGCCTTGTCCTGGTGTGGCTTTCAAGTATCTTAGAACTCGAAGTGCTGCTTGATAGTGACTAACAGCAGGTTTGGCAAGAAACTGACTAAGAACTTGAACAGAATATGCAAGATCAGGTCTTGTGATTGTTAAGTACAACAATCTTCCAACAAGTCTTCTATAACCTAAGGGATCTTCATAAAGATCAGAATCAGTGGCAATAAGCTTTAGATTAAACTCCATTGGAAAAGCAACAGGCTTGGCACCAATAATACCAGTATCTTGCAGTATTTCTAAGACATACTTCCTTTGGCATAGAGAAATGCCACTTTTAGATCTAGCCACTTCCAAACCAAGGAAGTACTTAAGCTACCCTAAGTCTTTGATGGTGAACTTATCATGCAAAAAAGATTTGAGCAGTTGAATTTCTTGTAAACTATCACTAGCCAGTAGAACATCATCTACATAGACTAATAATGCTATGAAAGAAGTTGCTGATTTCTTAATGAACAATGAACAATCAGAATGGCCTTGAACAAAACCATAAGTGAGAAGAGCAGTAGATAGTTTAGCAAAGCATTGTCGAGATGCCTGCTTTAAACCATAAAGACTTTTGAGAAGTTTACAAACTCTGTTAGATTCTTTGACAATCAACCCAGGGGGCAATTCCATGTACACCTCTTCATGCAATTCACCATGTAAAAATGCATTATTTACATCTAGTTGGTGAATATGCCAATTTTTAATTGCAGCAATAGCAAGTAGCATTCGAATTGAAGTAATTTTAGCTACTGGAGAAAATGTATCAAAGAAGTCCAAACCTTCTTGCTGAGTATATCCTTTTGCCACCAATCTAGCTTTATGTCTTTCTATAGTTCCATCAGCCTTGTATTTAATTCGAAATACCCATTTGCAGCCTATGGTCTGTTTATTTTTAGGTAGAGTAACAAGTTCCCAGGTTTTATTTAACTCTAAAGCATCAAGTTCATTTTTCATAGCAACTTGCCATTCAAGTAGTTTAGCAGCTTGTTTATAGGTTTTGGGTTCTTGAGAAGTTGAAATGGAGGCTAAAAAGGCTTTATGAGATAATGATAATATGTTTGCTGAAAGGAAAGAAGAGATGGGATAGAGATTACCTTTATTAGGAGAACAACCAGTAGAGGCAGATGTATGGTTTGCATTTGAAAATGAAGAAGCAGTACCACAATAATAATCCTGCAAAAAACTGGGTATTTGTTTAATTCGAGATGATTTTCTGGTTTCTTGTTTGTTGGAACCAATTCGATGAGGAATAGGATCAGGTTTAAGAAGTTGTTGATCATTAGATGGAGCTGGTTGATTAGAAGAGTTTGGCAAAGTAATTTGTTGAGAAACATGATCAGTGTTGGAAAAGTGCTGATCATTGAGAGAAACTGAGTCAATAGATGATACTAGTTCATTAGAAGAGCTAGGCAAGGTAGAGGAAGGATTTTGAACATAATTAACAGGAGAACTAGTATGAGATATATCATAGTATAAATCTGAAGGAGGAAATAAGAATGAGTTTGTTTCAGAATTAGAGGGAAGGACTTTAAAAGGAAAAATATTCTCATGGAACACAACATTTCTGGAGAAGAATGTTTTGTTTGTGTTAAGGTCCATCAACTTGTAACCCTTAACATCAGAAGGATAGCCTAAGAATACACATTTTGTAGCTCTTGGATCAAATTTTTGTCTGTGAGCTGTGAGTGTAGATGCAAAGCAAAGACAACCAAAAACTTTAAGATGAGAGAGATTAGGTTGTTTATTGAAAAGCATTTCAAAAGGTGTTTTGTTTTTAAGGAGAGGAGCTGGTATTCGGTTTATAATGTGTGCTGCTGCCAACACACAATCACTCCAAAAAATTTTAGGTATGTTTGATTGAAACATTAAAGCTCTAGCTATACTTAACAAATGTTGATGTTTTCTTTCAACAACTCCATTTTGTTGTGGAGTTTCTACACAACTTCTTTGATGTAAAATGCCATTTTCATTGTAAAAGTTAGTGAGAAAAAATTCTGATCCATTGTCTGATCTTATGGTTTTGACAGAAACATTAAATTGTGTTACTACCATTTTACAGAAATTTTTAATCAAAGAGGAAACTTCAGCTTTGGTCTTAAGCATGTAAACCCAAGTACACCTTGTAAAATCATCAACTATAGTTAAAAAAAAAATCTAAAACCAGAATAAGAAATGGTAGCAAATGGACCCCAAATATCACAATGAATCAAGTCAAACATTTTATTGGAAGTAGTTTGAGATACAGGAAATGAAAGCTTTCTTTGCTTTGCTAAAGGACATATTTCACAAACATTTGTACAATCAAGAGTTATTGATGATTCTATTTGTCTAAGAGAAGATAATCTCAAACTAGAGACATGGCCTAGTCTATAGTGCCAAAGGTCTAACTGTTTGTGAGTAATGGTAGAAACAGAAGGTGAAGAATTAAACTGAGATTGAGAACAGGAGTAAGCTTTTGAAGTAGCTTGAGATAGGTAATAGAGCCCTTGTTTTTCAAATGCAATCTCAATCATCTTTTTCACTGATTGGTCCTGTAAAAGGCAATAAGAACCAAAGAAAGTAACAGAAATATTAGACTATTTGGTTAGCTTAGAAACAGATAATAGGTTGAATGAGAAACTAGGAACACACATTACATTATGCAGCTGTAATGTGTTTGAAAGGCACACAGTACCAATATGTGTGGCTGGAACATTATGGCCATTATGAAGATTGATAAAAGTAGTTATTGGTTTAGGTGTGAAGGAATATAGGATAGGTGAACAGATCATATGATCCGTTGCACCGGTGTCCAATATCCAAGAAGAATTACAAGAATGAGTAGAAGAAGCAGAGTTACAAGAAACGAAAGGTTTACCAGAAAATTCAGAATTTGTAACAAGATTTACAACTGCTGGTGAGGCTATACTTTAAGCAGATGGTTGAGAGGAGGTTGAATTTGCAAGTGCTAGAAGCTTTTTAAATTCTTCAGCAGTTAAAGAAAACCTTGGATCCTCATTACTGTTTTGAATATAGACCTCTCCATTTGAAATTGCAGCATGTGCAGAAGGAGGATGTCGTTTTCCTTTGGGTCCAGTCCATCCAGGAGGATAACCATGCAGTTGAAAAGACTTATCAATTGTATGCCCATTGTATCCACAATGAGTACAATGCAATGAAGACTTCTTGGACTTGTCTTTATAAAACTTGGATTGAGCAGGTGGCTGATTAAATTGCTTGGCTAACAAAGCATGTGTTTCATTACATGCAGAGTTAGTAAGCTGCCTTTGACTCTCTTCTTGAAGCAACAATGAAAAAACTTTAGCCATGCTCGGCAATGGAACAACAAGGAGTAATTGACTCCTAATCGAGGCATATGAGTCATTTAACCCAACAAGAAACTTCAACACATAGTTAGATTGTTGTCGAAGTAGCAAGAAATTAAAAAGATCACAAGTACAAGATGCCATCTTTCCACAGGTGCATTTAGGAAATGGCCTATAACTGACATATTCATCCCAAAGATTTTTAAAGGCACTAAAGTACTCAGTAACAGATGAAGAACCCTGACTAATGCAGCTTAAAGACTTTTCAAGATGGAAAACTCTAGGTCCATCACTTCTTAGATATCTGGTTTTTAATTCATTCCAAAGATCAACAGCGAGGCTACATAAAGCAAGCTATTCCTTATGTCTTTAGAGATAGAATTCATTAACCAAGAAAGTACCAGATTATTTGCACGCAGCCAAGCTGTATGAGCAATACGTTGATCAGCAGAGGGAGCAGTAATCGAACCATCAATGAAGGCAACCTTGTTTTTGACAGTCAAGGCAATGGTGATGGATCGACTCCAAGCCACATAGTTGTCTCCAACAAAAATTTCTGAGACTAAGAGGGCACCTGGATTATCATTGGGATGAAGATAAAATGGGGTAGAAGAATCATCGGATGGATTTTGAGCAGTAGGAGTGGGAATGGGAATGGGAATGGGAGTGGGAGTAATCTGTATAGAATCCATATCAAGAATTCAAAGAAAGAATACAAGAAACAGAGTATAAGGGCTGTATTATATTGAAATGAAGAAAAGAAGTGAGTTTGCGGAAGCAAGATTGAATTTTCTCTCTGATACCATGTCAAGAACTGAACAAAAGCTCAATTAGGAGAAAGAAAAGGAGAAGTAAAACAGAGGAGAAAGAAAACTTGCGTGAGAGAACTATTGAATTGAAAAAATAGTCTGAATAATACTTTACAAAGTGTTACACTGTATTTATAGACTAACAAGCTTAAATAACAGAATTAATAGAAAACTAATTCTTCTTCTCTGCTTTCTTTATTTTTACTTGCTCTTATTTGGATTTTAACTCCATATTCTCAATGTGTGAGGCTATACTCCAACAACTCTCCTATATATGCGCCCATTTTTTCAACGCTATTTGAGTGCCACCGGCCATCTGTGGAGTGGGTAAAATTCTATTGTAAATTTGTAGGGTCCTGTTGCACTCAGCAAGGTTGAATAAGGTAGCTTGATTGTTGACATGATTTCTAGGATTAATCTGCTGTTAGGGATCTGCAGACTGGCAGTGAATCTGGATTTTTGCCATTGTATCATGTTTCATCGTGCCATTCACTGTAAAATATCTGAGATTTGTATCTAACATTACTTACAATATATAGAGTTTGTATAAAATTCTTTTTCGGTGTATTTGTCATATCAAGAATATTTGTATGTAATGATAAGTTTGAATAAGATAAAGATGAGATTATATTTTTAAAGTCAAGCCAGGGACTCAATGGATATCATGATATATATATATATGTGTGTGTGTGTGTGTGTGTTTTAAAATATGTCAACGATTTCAAGAATCCAAAGATAATTTTAAAAAATCATAAAAATCAGCAGCAAAAAAGAAATGAGATGATCATGTGAAAACTGAGAAGGGCGGTGCCAAAGTGGCATTCTTATTGGAATAACCTTGGGGAACGGCCGAGTGCGTTAGCCTCAGAGTACACTTAATGTTGGCTTTAAAAATGTTAAATTTGAAGTAAAAAAGGACATCCATATTGGAGATCAACTCAAGGGCCTTTTCGAATGAAAGAGCAAAAGATGGGGCAACGAGGCAATTCTCTAACTTTTTATGGTACAGTTGAACTTAGATAATGGAATAAGATTTTGTCATGGTGTTCGCTTGTGCAATTGGCGCTACATGGTGTTCGCTTCTAACATTTGGATAAAAAAGTACACTTTTTTAAAAAAGATTTAATATTACTCGTCTTTTAAAAAGTTAGCATATTTTATTTTCTATCATTTCTATTATTTTTTTCTCTAACTTTCATTTACAAAATTAACTACTTATTATTTTATATTTTTTCTTATGTTTTAAACTATTACTCTCTAACGAATATTTTAAATAAAAATTTAAATTATTTTTTTGTAGGTACGATAATATTTTTTTACTTTTTTGTAATTATTTAAATTATTTTTAAAATTATTATTAAAACTATAATACATATAAATATGAGAGAAAGCGTAGATAATTAAAAGAATAATTTATTTTATTTGTTATAATAAAATATTTATAACAAATATAATTTAAGGATGAGTAGTAGTGCTCTATCTAATATATTTAGGGAATTACTGTTCACACGTTAAAATCTTTCTCTAAAATAGAAAACAGGATGAAGAGGGATTTTTATTAGATAATTTTTTTTTTTTGGCTAAAATTTAGAGAAATAGGAATTTTAGACATTAGGATGGATCCTCCTATAGAGTATAGGGCTGTTTTATTTTAAAGTTATTTTATTTTTTTATTTAAAAAATTAAAAAGAAAAAAAAATGATTATGCAAACTCCGTAGAAAAAACAAAGAAAAAGAAAAAAGGAGGTCAAATCAATGGCCGTCCTCTAGCAACACTCTTCTTATGGCGCGCATGGCCCCAAGGCGGGTGGAAAGTTAGGGTTTTAACTTTCAATGGAAATTGGTTGCTTTTTACTCTTCTTATTTTTATGTTTCGTTTTCATTTTATTTTATCTTATTTGATTATTATAAATTTTAAATTTTTATATAAAACAACAAATAATTTAATTTTTTTAAATTTTAAAATAAAAATAATATTAAACAATAATATTCTAATAATATTTTATTAAACTTTTAACTTCATATTAATTCATTTCATCTCAATTAACTATCCAAATTACACATTCACCTCATGTCTTACGATATTGATAACAAACCAGCTTGTTGCTAAAAACATGCAACTATTTTGATTAAAATATTTTGGATTACAGGATTAAAATTTTAAATTACCACACCAGTTTGAAAACTTTTTCTATGTATGATTTATGTGAAGAACAAGCAATATTTCTTATTGCTCGATAATATCGAAAGAAGCGTTACTTTTGTCTGTGTTTTAGAATTATAATAAAAAAATATAGAGACGTGAGATGGGTCTTACATATATCTTACTCATTATTATGTATCTATAACGTCATGAGCCATCATGTCAAGCGGGATTTAACCCATACTATACGCATTTGCAATCAAAGGAACATGCATGTAAAACGCTGTTGACTTATAAGCAAAGCAGCTGAAAATTATGACACGTCTTATAAACAAAAAAACAAAAATGTTACCGAATTAACAGAAAGAAAAACACATACGTGTGCATGTTAGAAGTTGCTTAGCAGTTGGATAAGCTAGCTGCATACCCAATTAACCTATGCAAGTTGCTAATCATCGCGGCAGTACTGTCGATTGGTTTTGTCTTAAATAAAAAAATTATAAAATTATTTGTAGTGTATGATGTCAAGTCTATGAGCTTTCCATGTAAAAGAACATGTGAGAAAGCGTGTCTTCAAATCAACCCTACCTGCAGCTTTAAGGTGGGGAACTTGTTATAAACGTCAGATATTTTGTTTGGTTGAGTAGGATGTTGGAATTAAGCATATTCTGTTCATGTCGCCTCTTGTGATCCCATGATACAAGCTGGCATCTTATTATTAGCTCGATGATCGGCCGTCTTGCTTTCAAAACCACATATAAAAATGTTCCTAAATAATAACTTACAAGGAATCCCTTTGTTTTATTTATTACGTGACTTGATTGATAGATAGATGTCCCATCTAAGAAATTAGGGGAAAATGCGAACTTTTTTTTTTTTTATCTCTATCGAAACTACGTACCATCAAATGATAATTTGGAGTACCCTTAATAATTCAAACCACGACTTGCAATTAAATGAAGGGTAATTTCATCTATTTTGTTTAATGAAAGTTAGCATTGTCATCCTTAATTATTCTCCTATATAAAGAAAAGAGCTGATATGTTATGGTTAGGAAGAGATTTTATAAAAATAAATTTATAAATTGATATAATTCTACCTGATCTATTTAATCTATTTTATAATAAAATTTATTTTATAATTTGACGTATTACATCAAATAATGTTAAGTTATAAATTTTTTTTATGGCTAAAATATTTCTATAAATTAAAAAAAAAAAAAACATGTTTCAACCACACCATGTCCTATCTCAGAAAGTACTAGGGTAAAATACATTTGTATCCTCGCAAAACTAAAATCATTTATTCGGACCCTCGTTTAAATGAAGGGTAACTTCATCTTTACATTATATATATATATTGACATTGTAAATTGTTCTCCTATCTAAAGAAAAACTTATATTGTTTCAACAGCACTACGTATCCAACTCGTTCATTTAAATTACTAAGACATTAATTATTTAATTTTTAAAAAATGTATTCATTCCGTTTTCAATAGATGCATAAACTGTAAACTCCAAATATCCTTTAGAAGTACCAAAAGGACGTCTTCTAGGAAGGTGACATATCCGTCTCTTACTCCCCCCTCTTTGACTTGTAATGGTATTGATGTCTAGAGATCATGTTTGGAAGACAATTTTAATTTCTAGTAATGCCAAAGAACGTACTTAAAAAAAATCCCAGAGAATGTTATGCTGTATATATGGATTTGTGGTGAAAGATTTCTTTTTTTATTTTTTTTATTTTAAGAAGAGAATGATATTTTTAATTTTATTGATAGTTCTCACTAATAACGGAGTAATGTATACCGTGGTTTGTAGTGATAAACTTACCTCCACAAAAAAAATAAATAAATAAATAAATAAAAGATGTGTCTTGCCTCAAAGTGAAGGAAAAATAATTGTTTATTTTATTGCAATTAATTTTTTTTTTTACTAATTATACTCACAAAAATTTACATACCCACTCACTTTCATTAAAAAGAATAAAACATAAAAAAGAAAATATTGTGAAAAGTTAGTGGATATATAAATTTTTTAAAGTCCATTAGCATTTTTCAAGAAAAAATATTAACAGAAATTATTCATAAGCTTAGGGGTGTTAATGTAATTTAATCTCACTTTTCTGGGATAAAAAAGTAAATTACTAGTTTTATAACCCGTTCTTAAATATAAATTTATATTTTGTTTTTAGTTTTCGTTGTAAGCGACGGGCGAGAGGGAAAGACAGAGGATAAAATCTACAGAGGCGGATCTCCAAGGAAACTCCAAGGGAAAGAGTCCTCTCTGTTCTTTTAGCTCCTCTAGACTTCTGCCTGATTTTGTTTAGCATAATTCAGATACCAGAAAGAAAGAAAGGGAAAAAATTCTAAACCGATATGTCTGGCATTTCGAATTCCGGCAATTGATTCATGTCCCCAATTTTTTCCAACCAAGCATACACATACGCACAAAAAGTATAAAAGCCTCGCCCCTGCAGAAATTATTTCACCCTTTGCAGATATTAATATAGCCGAATCGTGAGTTTCGATTCTGTAATGTCAGAGTAATGGGTTCACGCAGACGATCAGCTCCTCCTCCTCCCTCTCGACGTGACGACGTGGCGATCTCAGGCAGGCGATTCTGGTTCTTATTTTTCTCATTGCCGATTGTTATCTTTTCTACTGGATTTTCTCTAAAGTTTCCTTCTTTGGATTTGAAACTTTTATTTGTTATCTGTATATTTGAGTTTTTTAATGTATTTCGAATCATTGCTTTCATATATTCTAGCCTGTTGATTTTACCAAAAAAAAACTATTTTGTTTTCTTTTATTCAGTTTCTTTATGTGGGTTAGGTCGGAGATTTTTTTGTAAAAACTCTGGTTTGAAATTTTTTGGATCCGTAAGAATTTTGGCTCTTCGAATTAGCGTAAATATTAGTGGGTGATACCCAGAAGAGGTTTCCAGCTGATTCCTAGATCAAAAGGTGACTTGGACTTTCTTACCCAACTGCTCAAAATTTATATTACTTTTATGTTTTTTTTCAATCTTTTTTCTTTTTATTTTCCGTGATGGTGAACAAAAAGCAATTCCATCGCTTTGGAAATCCTCGTTTCAGTGGGTTTCCGGTTCACGAGTGTATAATATGCAATGGTATTGTGTTTGGAACTATTTTATCAAATTATATAGGAGAGATTCTCTGCGGACATTTTTCAATTAAAGTTTCCATCTTGGAGATCCATGTGTGGTATATCTACCATGCCTTGGAATGAGTTATTCCTTAGGGGTGAAATTAGTTACGGGGATGGATTTGTTGTCCCCCCCCCCCCCCCCCCCCCCCCTCCCCCTCCCCCCCAAATCCATTGTTGTTCTTAGAGTAGAGATTGCTTTGGTATTTTCTAAGACCAATAACGGTATTTATTAGCTGATAGCGTTGTTGAATTTTGCAGAACTCCATGAGATGCAGCATCAACAGGAAGTTGAAAATCTGACACTCAGTGCACAACCTATAAAAACTTTGAAGTTTTTCATTTTGGCTATTGTTCAATATGTTAAGCGGTCACTATTATATCTGTTGGCAAAAGGTGGATGGCTAATGCTTTTGAGCACAGTGGCAGTGGCTACCGGAATTCTTGTTATAGCCATTGATGGCCCTCATGAGAAGGTATGTAGCTTTTGCATTACCGTTGTTTTTTTAATGAGTAACATTGAATTTATTAAAAAGAAGTATACAAAACGAGGAGGTAGAGAGTACTAAAAAACTTCCTATACAACAAGTACAGTACATCAAATTAAAAATACAAGAAGGGCAATAGAGCCAAAATTTTGGCCCAGATCCACGTTTCTCAACAGAACCAAGGATGGAACTTTCATAAAGGGTGGTTTTTTATGCAATCCTACTGAGTTTTCTGTGCTTTGTATAACCGCAACAACAACTTATGTTGTGTTGGATTTGACTGCTTCAGACCATCTGGTAGAGTTTTCCACGCCCTTATTCTCACTATCACAGGAAAAAAAGTAAGAACAAATTTCTTCTTCTTGCAAACAGATGACATAAGGCTGTCTCTCAAAGGAACTTCTCAAAAAGTTCCTTTGAGGTGCTGCTAGGTCGAGTTGCATGCTGTACCCGGGAAATTAGGGGTTTTTTTTTCCTTCTGGATAAAAGGGGTAGCAAAATGGAGTAAAAAAGAAAAATAAATAAAGGAAAAGTGTTGGAAAAGAAACCAATGATCAGCCAAAACGGCTTGGATTCCAAAACCTAGTCTTAAAGAGGCTGAGAATGTCATAAACAGAGGTACAAAGGTAGTGTGTGATAGTCGCATGCCGATAGGCACACGCATTAGCAACGGCATGCGACAGCCACACATCAATTGAAAGGGACCGCAGATCAATGGAGGTTGGAGGTGGAGAGGCAACAGTTCCATCGGTATGGGGTGCATTGGTTGAATGGTTGGTGCTGGTCTAAAAGTAGTAGATCTAGCTTGCAAAAACCTCAGGAGAAAGGGGGGAAAAATGGAAAAAATGGGAGAGAAGGACCAAAGATAGATGAGAAAGGGGAAGAGGAAGGAGGGGATTTTGGATTCAAAGAGGGGGGAGGGGGCTTTTCCCTTCATCCGGAGAGTTGGGGGCAGGGGAGGAGTTTTGGGGGGAAAAGCTTTTCCAGAAGGGGTAGAGTGTAATGGGCACTGCCTGTGCTTTACTGTTGGTTTTTCTTTATCTTAGCAGCTCCATTTTCAGTAGCACGTTATTGTTTGTGAGTGGATGACAGAATCTTTGTAAGGCTATACCCTTTTTTTTAATAGGCAAAAATTACAAGAAAATAAGCAGTGATTTATAAGGCTCTGCTTGTTTTGCTCAGAAGGTTTCCCGCCCCAAAAATGAAACTATTTTTGGGGAAAATCGCTGGTTTTTAAATGTTTTAAAAATATTGGAAATGACATCAAAAACACTTTCGTACCATGCAGAAGATCATTCTTCTCCACCTGCACTCCTAACTCTGACACAAATACAACCTTCTGTAACCCTCTCTTGTCCACCTTCTTATCCTCTCATTTCTTTGATGTCAAAAAATCAGCCATAACAACAAAAACAACTATGAGGATGAATTTTCCTAATCTCAGAGCAAGAAGGCCACTAGAAACTGAGCCACCAAGCAGAAGCTCCACCTTTCTTTAGGAAACTGCCTTTTCCTCCATGCATAATCTCTCCCTGTCAATGAGGAGCTGCTCCTGCTGGCTACAGTGATGACCTGGTTGGGGAAATCCAGTTGAATGTTGCCACTGCACTCGCGTCTAAGACTAGACTGAAGTCAGTGTGCTGACCAAGGAGTTGAGAGACTAGTATGTTCTTGTGTGTGAGTGCATGAACGCAATCTACACAGACCAAAGTACATGGTCAGCCTTGTCACCGTCCAGTGCATTGTGATGACTCAGCCCCCATATGGCGAGTTGGGAGGGAAAGAGATGGACCAAGGAAAAGAAGCTTTTCGCTGTTTCAGGAAGTCATGTTGCACCCACAATGGGTTAACTTTCTTTGATGTGGAAATCACTTTCTGTTGCCAATACTTTATGCTTAAACCAAGTATCAAGCAGTGGAGATTAAGGATTTCCGACCTATTAGCCTAGTAAATGGGGTGTACAAGATTCTTTCTAAGGTTCTTGCGAACCGCCTTAGCGAGGTAGTGGGAAAAGTAATCTCAAAGCCCCAAAATGCTTTTGTAAAGGATAGACAGATCTTAGATGCGGTTCTTATTGCAAATTAATGTCTAAACAGTAGACTGAAAGTGGACAATGCAAGGATCCTTTGCAAGTTAGACATGGAAAAGGCGTACGATCACGTTAATTGGGAGTTCTTACTTGACATTCTTGGGAGGTGTGGTTTTGGTGAAAGATGGAGATCTTGGATCCATTGGTGTATATCTATGGTGAAAAAAAAAAAAAAAAAATCTATGGTGAAATATTCAATTTTGATAAATGGAAGCCCAACTAGATTTTTTAATAGCACACATGGCCTAAAACAAGGAGACCCGCTGTCCCCATTACTCTTCGTTATGGTGATGGAGGCTTTGAGCAGAATGATCTCAGCCCTGGCTGACAACGGATTTGTGACCGGTTTCCCGGTTGGATCCCCGGGTGGGGGACTTTTTAATATTTCTCATTTACTTTCTGCAGATGACACTCTTATTTTCTGTGAGGTTGACCACAATCAGGCCTGAGTCTTGAAGGCCCTCTTACTTTGTTTTGAAGCAACTTCGGGGTTGAAAGTGAACTTGGATAAATCATAGATGGTGCCTATTGGAAGTGTGCAGCGTTTAAGACATTTGGCAAATACTCTGGGGTGTAAGATCTCCACACTTCCTATGACATATCTTGGCCTTCCGTTGGTGGCCACCTCAAGAACGGCTCCATTATGGGATATAGTGATTGAGAAGGTAGAGCGTAGATTAGCAGGGTGGAAGAGAATGTACTTGTACCTATCAAAAAAAGAGAATGTACTTGTCAAAAGGGAGTAGGACTACCTTGATCAAGAGTACCCTATCTAACCTACCGACCTATTTTCTGTCCTTGTTTCCTATTCCAGTAAGTGTGGCGCTTCGAATTGAAAAACTATAGCGGGACTTTTTGTGGGGAGGACTAGGTGAGGAGTTCAAATTCCACCTAGTTAGGTGGGAGAAAGTGTGTAGTCCTCTCTCTAATGGTGGTTTGGACATTAGAAATCTGAGAACTTTTAATCGGGTGTTACTAGGAAAATGGCTGTGGAGATACCACAAAGAACCAGATGCGTTATGAAAGTTGGTAATTTAGAGTAAATATGGTAGCCTTTGGGGGTGATGGTGTACCAACAAGGTGAGAGGGGCATATGGAGTGGGGCTGTGGAAATATATAAGAGGAGGATGGGGGGTCTTCTCCCGTCACACAAGTCTTCCTCTGGGAGATGGGGTTAAGATTAAATTCTGGCGTGATACTTGGTGTGGAAATGGTGCTCTAAAGGACCAATTTCCTGCTCTCTTCAGGGTAGCAAGTGACAATGAGGTTTCAGTGGCAGATGTCATGGTGATGGTTGGGGAACAAATCCAGTCGAACATCAACTTCAGCCGGGCAGCACACGATTGAGAAATGGACAGTTTTGCAGCCTTTTTCAGCCTTCTGTATTCTCTCAAAAGGAGCAATCTGCTTGCTGATTTATTATGGTGGATTCCTACAAGTAAAGGATTGTTCTCGGTTCGCTCATTTTATAAGTCTCTATCACAAGAGCCCCCCATTCAGCTTCCTTGGAAAAGGCTTTGGAGACATAAGGCGCCTCCCAAAGCAGCGTTTTTTGTGTGAACCGCTTCCTTAGGTAAGATTCTCACAACAGACAACTTGAGGAAAAGAAGGGTGATCATCGTAGATTGGTGTTGCATGTGTAGGAATGGGGGGGGAATCTGTAGACCATCTTTTACTACACTATGAGGTAGCTTGAGGGTTATGGAATGAGATATTCAGTAGACTAGACTTGGGCTGGGTTATGCTCCAGACAGTGGTGGCGGTTTTGGCTTGTTGGACAGATTTGAGAGGCACCCAACAAATCAAGGCTATGTAAAAGATGATCCCTATTTGCATGATGTGATTTGTGTGGCAAGAGCGTAATGAACGGACTTTCAAGGACAAAGAAAGATCTATGAAGGAATTAAAAGCTTTCTTTTTTAGAACTCTTTGTACTAAACATGGCTTTTGCCTATTCTTTTTATTAATATACTTTGATTTTACTTTTAAAAAAAAAAAAAAAAAAGTTCCCCATAAAAAATGTTTATGTCTAAAAGACCATCTAAATGTGGTTCATATCCCATTTGTGAATATCTGACTCACTTGTATCCCAGGAAACTATAAAGCTCCCTGTTGCAATTAAAATGTTGACTTCCTAACACCATCCTGTAGGTGCGATTAGTTCTAAATGTCTCGTTACCAACCTAAATTGCATATAATTATTATAGTTATGACCTGGAATCAGTTTCCTGGCACCATTTTAAGGTTTTTGGTTGTAATAAGGTTAGATTTTATTGCTTTCTGCAAACAGGATGGTGGATTTCATTTGAGTTCCATTTTAGCATTTTATTGTTGATTATTTGGCTTTTATTCTTTTCTTGGCATTTGTCTTCATGTTGTTTTGTCACTCAGATAAATTGATGTTGACTCATGTTTCTGCAGCACGTTGAGGAGCTTTCTAAATATATCCGGTTTGGACTATGGTGGATTTCTCTTGGAGTCGCATCTTCGATCGGGCTTGGTAAGGAAAAAAAAATTTTTGAAGGTCGTGTGTGTTAGTGGTCAGATGAGTTTTGTGCTCATGTAAATAATTGATCTTAGGAGGCAAATTTTGTTAGTTATCATGGGTATTATGTTATGAACTAGGAAAAAATGAATTGGTTTCTTAATATTTGTTTGAAAATATGTAGGTAGTATATAACTTGAGGAAGTATTTTTCCATTATTCTTTCTAGAAACATCTCAGTTTGAAATGTCTTGACCAGTCCTGTGTAATGTATGAACCCTGAAATTGTAAAATCAATGTTCATTCCGTTTGTTTTTCTTCAGGATCTGGTTTGCATACTTTTGTCCTTTATTTGGGGCCCCATATTGCACTGTTCACCATAAAAGCAATGCAGTGTGGACGCGTGGATTTAAAAAGTGCCCCTTATGATACTATTCAGTTGAAAAACGGTCCTTCATGGCTTGATAAGGATTGCTCTGAATTCGGGCCCCCATTGTTCCCATCATTAGATGGTTTGCGTGTTCCACTTAGCAGCATATTGCCACAGGTTCAGATTGAGGCTGTTCTATGGGGTGTTGGGACTGCTATTGGAGAGCTTCCTCCATACTTCATCTCAAGGGCAGGTATGAGGAATATAGCTTGTGTTATATTTTCCTACTGAACTGAGATTTCTGAGACTAATATATCTACCTACTTTGTTTTGAGCTAATATATTTTCCTACTTAAGTAATACTTTTGGGACTAATTATAATTTCTGTGGGTCATACCTCATGAGAGAGAGGGAGGGGGGTTTATTCATTTTGTGTTGAGGCAGATGTATTATTGACTTATTGTGAAAATGAGGATTGCCGAGATGAAAAAAATTGTTGTGAACATGAGGATGTCGATGTTATTTATGTCCTAGGATTCTCTTAAGCCTATATAACTTTTGCAAACCCTATAAAACCTAAGTACATGGATAAGATTGCAGTGGAAAGATTGTAGTTTGACTACTAATAAAGTATACCTAACCTGGTGCTCATTTGTTATCTTCTGCATATATCTGTATATTCTTCTTATTAAAATGAAATATTAATGAAGAAATGATAGTTTTTTTTATTGGCACCGGGTGTCTGGGAGCAATGTCCCAACTAATCCCCGGGGTGCACAAGCCCTCGGAAAGGAGTTTCCCGCAACTGCATGTCTAGTAATTCAAGGGGAATATCTCAGTCCGATGGCCTCTAGAGATTGTTTGCACTCAAGAGGATTTGAGCCTTAAACCGAGATGTGGGGGGAGCATATCCCCAAGCCCAAGGCCTTTATCAATTGAGCCAACCCCTAGGATAATTTTGAGCCAAAGTTAAAACTTTGATTGTACTTATTGAGCAGCCCACAGGCTTTTTTTCCTTTTCAGTTTCACTGGCCCTTATAATGATGCATTTTATTGCTAGTTACTTAAAATAAAAATATAACGGCATTACACGGGTAGGATATTGTACACACCCTTTTTTATAAGTTTATGCATGTTACATTCTCATACACTACAGCACCAGCTAATAATAGTTCTATAACATTGTAAACTTCCAACACAACTATTCACTTTATTAAACCTCAAAATAAGGAATATAAGATACCCAAAACATCCAAACTAAGGCAAGGTCAGTAAGATAGTATATAAATTGAAATTCATTTGAGTGAAATTTAATGTTTTAAGTTGAACATCAAGGGCATGATCATACTGCTTAGTAGCTTCCTTGGCTTGGCAAAAACATCAGCACTTCCCTAGCAACCTAAACAAATATGCCAATCATGCTTGATGTGTTGTTAAGGATCAACATGAGCATTTGTAGGATAACACTATACTTCTGATTGATGATATTACTTTGCACATATACTAATCTACCTCTTACTAATATACCACTTAATGCAGCAAGCATATCAGGTAAATTGGAGGCTATGCAAGAATTGGATGCCTCCCCAAATGAAGGCAAAGGATTCATTGCTACTCGACTAAATCAAATCAAACACTGGCTTTTATCACACTCGCAGCACTTGAACTTCTTCACAATTTTAGTTCTCGCATCGGTTAGTTTGGAGTTTCTCCGACTTTGTTACTCAAATACTTTATAAATCGCCTTATTGGAACCTTTTAATATGCAACACTGTATGATAATTTGTTTTCTTTCTTCTTCTTTTTCCAACTAAGAATCCCTTAAAAGAATTTTGAATAGATAGTGGACCCTCAACCCTTGTGGAATGTAACCCCTTTAATACCTCAACAGGCCCTGAATTTGTAAAACCTGAACCTGTATGTTCTGTGCTGACAATTACTTTCATTTGTAAATTTTTATGAGCTCCCAAGTTCAATTTGAAATTATATTTTTCTTGTATCTTAAATAATATAACACATTATATGTCATTGGCAATGCTTATTATAAACAGTTCTTTTCTCTAATTTTGACAGTTCCTGTTCTCATAACTTTTCATGTGATGTGCATTCTTCAATGGCAACAGTGTCGTTTTTTATTATGTATGCTGCCAATTAACTCTAGTATTTTTCAGGTGCCAAATCCTCTATTTGACCTTGCTGGAATTATGTGTGGACAATTTGGAATTTCATTTTGGAAGTTTTTTCTTGCCACATTGATTGGAAAGGCAATTATTAAAACTCACATACAGGTTTGTGAATTCTCAAATTCTGCTGATCATATTCTTAGTTTTATTTTGTAATTTCTTTCATTTTGCTTTTAGTATTTTCCTATGGCCTCGCCAATTGCGTTGTTCACATCATTTACAAGAGTTGGATAATCATACTGCCATTTAAAACATATATATGCATAGATATATCAATCTGTTAATGAAGTGTGGCAGAGGAAAATATATTTCATGCTTGCATGCATTTGTTCACACTTACATATACCTAGGGGTTGGCTCAAGTCATAAGGGCATTGGTTTTGGGGATCATATCCCACCAGATCTAAGGTTTGAACTCTTGGGTGCAAACTATATCCAAGGGTCACATCCCATCGTTGAAAAGCCGATGATTTACCTAATCTGTATGGTATGAGTGCATTGCATGGGTCCAGAGTTAATCATTATCATTTGCATGGTCTCCAGGGTTCATCATCATCAGAATATGTGTTTGTGGTGTTAATTTCAGAAGCCCAAATCTGTTTCCGTATGGTGTGAGTGCATTGTGTGGGTCCAGAGTTAAACCGGGTAAAAAACATGTATCATTTGCAGAGTCTCCAGGGTTCATCATCATCAGAATATATGTGTGTGGTGTTAATTTTATAAGCCCTAATCTGTTTTGGCTTTCTTTCTTTTTTATCTTTTCTGCAGACGGTTTTTGTCATCTCAGTTTGCAATAATCAACTCCTTAACTGGATTGAAAACGAATTGATATGGTTACTGAGCCTTATTCCTGGTTTTTCTTCTGTCTTGCCTGGCCTTGTTGTCAAACTCAATGCTGTCAAAGCCAAGTATCTGACTGCACCTCCTCCTGTGGCCTCAAATATTAAGGTATTCAGCCATGGCATATGAGGAATCCATCTAAATTTGGCAAGGTTTTGACTTCAGAGCCTCACATCATCATTCTGTAAAGACATCTAACCTCATTTTTCTGTATAATTTCTTGTAAAACCCTCCCAGGTAAAGAAATGGGACTTCTCACTTGCTTCCATCTGGAATACCGTTGTGTGGCTCATGCTCATGAACTTCTTGGTCAAGTTTGTGACGGCAACTGCCCAAAGTTATCTGAAGAAACAACAGGAAAATGAGGTAGCTGCATCGACAAACAGGTCATCTACATCAGCACATTCAAATTGAATCCATCACTTAAAATATTAGATGAAGTGGCAGCAGCCTTGTTGTCCCTACAAGTAGAACTAATGGAATTTTCAACAAGGCTATATGTGACGTCCACGTAAAAACTCTGGCATCGGAAGCCCCTATTAGAAGCCTGTATAGAATTAGGAAAACAATGGACAACAGGTAAAATCTGCAGGTTTATTTCCCCTGTTTTGAGCTGGGGGAAGCATTGTTTTGGGTAATTTTTAGCCCATTGTGGACTTCTGATGAAATTAGAAACTGGAATCTTATTATTCTTTTGCAATGCAAGCACAGATTATATAAAGCTCATAAACAATTGAGGTTTTATAACATCTCTGTTATATGTTGACGCTCACACCATTCCCCTACAGTGATCTTGGCTATCCTCTGAAGTGGTTTATTATTTAAAAGGTAGTTTAAAGATACTCATGGAAGAAGTACTCTCCCCAAGGCAACATTATTTTGTTTGAAACACATCCCACCAATCAGTTTATGATTTTCTAAATCCCCTTCTCTGTTATAAGATCATGATGTTTTTGTTTTCCACCTTTACCCCATACAAGTTGCTTAAAAGATTACTCGGTACAAGAAAAATGAGGATTCAGTCAAGGATTCTCCACTAAACAAGTTGCTAGTGAATGCATAATGGCATCTAGAAATATATTTAAGTGGTGCATTGAACCCCATTAACTTATCTTCATGGTGCATTGAAGTATGTGTCCCCCTGCTAAGTTCGAGGTTTGATTCCGGTTTCGACTTTGCGAGCTAAATATTCTGCCAACGCAAAATATAAGTTTCTATTGGGACATAAAATGTTCATGATCTTCAGGAAATCAACTTAAATAAACATTTCCCATTTTATATAATTTTAGATTTAGATAAATGTTTTGTTTAAAAAGAAATTTTATAAAAGTAAATATATAAATTGAAGTGATATGACGTTGTGCGTTATTGTAAAATTACTTTTATTATAAAATAAATCGAACTTATTACAAAATTATACATTAGTCTATGAATTTATTTTTATAAAATTTCTTTATAATTATAGTACTTCTCTAACTTTATTAAAGTGATAAAGCTCAAATATATGAAATAGAATAATACACTGATGGTTTCACTTCATCATGGCCACGAAGGACGGTGCTACAACACAGCTGGTGGCTCCTGCTGGAAGTCACCGTGTAAAAAAAAAAAAAAAAATTAAATTATTTTTTGATATTTTTAAATATTTTTAAAATATATAAATAATTTATAATAAAATTAAATAATTTTTTCTTAATCATTAAGAAAATAAATAAAAGAAAAAAATTGGCCAGCGGTGGCTTAGTGTTTTCCTGGCCACGAATGAGCTTCATTTAAATAATCAAATGGCCGCCCTCTCAATAATTACGAGTAAAATCGAGAAAGAGAAGATTGCAACTGATTAAAGAAATGAATAGTGCAGAATAAAATAAGGAGGTGGTTTCAAAGTAAAGTAAGCTTATGACGATGTCTTAGACAAATAAAAAATTAATTAATTAATTCATTATATTAAATAAATAAATCATTTGGCCTCATCGGTAAAATGTCTCGTGCACAACGCTTAAGTTATGATGCCTCGGGGAATGTGGAAATCTACAAAATACGAACATGATTGTCTAATCTTAAGGTAGATGTAGTAATAAACTATTTTGTCAACTCATCAAGGAAAAATTATCACACGCACCTTCCTCCCATATAATGTTGTGGTCCTTGTGGTACGTTTTGAATGTGGACCCCGTTTTCGTAATTTATCATTACCTAAAAGAATTCATTTATATAAAATAAGGGAGTGGAGAGTTCAGTTCAACACGTTGTTCTAAGTTTATAACAAACGTTTTTTTTGTGAAAAAGAGAAAAAAATAACATTATGGGTTCAATGAATTGCTCTTCATCCATATTTTTTTATTAACCAAAGAGGCCACCACCACCAAAAGTGCTGTTTTGATGTAGTGTGTATGGCGGATTGAGAAGCTACAATTGGAGACCCCAATCAATTTAAGGTGTACCATAGTTTGTAGTTTTGAAACATCCTATTGATGACGTGTTTCGTATACCCTGTGTCAGGGGTCAGTTGTCACAACCTCTCGGAGATTTGCCCGAGACCACACCTCGGCACGACTCATGGAGGGTCAGGACAGTCACATGGCTAGCCTGCTTGCATGCCTTGACTCAAATCATGACACGCAGCGGGCAACCGTGGAGGCTACTAACCACGCGCAGACCATGCGCGTGCCCTTGAGCGTGCATCTGCGCATGCATGCGTGCCCCCACACCACCTAGCGAGGCCAATGGCGTGCCTCCACAGGCACGCCATCCAGCGCACGGCTCCAGCCCGTGCCTTGTAGAGCAGGTTAGTGGCATGCCTCACAGTGTGCCATCCAGCGCATGGGTACAGCCCATGCCTTGCGAAGCAGGTTAGTGGCATGCCTGGTGGGCATGCCATCCAGCGCATGACTCTAGCCCATGCCCTGTAGACTCAGCGCCTAGGCTACCAGCCTGGGTCATGCCGTACACAACCATGACTCACCTTCAACAAGTCATGCCACCCATGTCGTGCACCACCATGGCTTACTTTCAGCAAGCCATGCCACCCATGCCGTGCACCACCATGGCTCACCATCAGCAAGTCATGCCGCACCACCATGGCTCACCATCAGCAAGCCATGCCGTGCACCACCCTGGCTAACCATCAGCAGGCCATGACCGCACCACCTAACCATGGACCAACCCGACCACCATGCACCACTTAGCCCACCATGGGCCATGCATGTGACGCCCCCAAATTCCGCTTGGGATTGAACGGACATTTGAAGCGTCGAGACATGCAACACAAGGTTACCTGCCCCCGTTCATGACATATAAGATGCAATGTTCCTAACATGCATCTAACATTATGCAATATTCGCAGCGGATAATCTTTTTCTTTAGCAATACTATGCACCAACTAAATATATCCCAAATACTTGAAACATAATTCATACATAAAGGCATACTAAAAAGCCGTGATCACCACACTAGTCTAAAATGGTTGTGATCAAAAGAATACTTGAGATACAACTCCAAAAGTACAAGTATTAACCTAAGTTAAATACTATACCATCATCAACATCGCACCGTGGCCTAGTCGACCGTATTCAGTTGGTCAGATTCCAATTCTCCTTTGGGTCCTGTAACAAGATCTACCATTCGGGGGGAATGGTAGTTGGGACTACCACAGTGAGATTTGATTACAAATCTCAGTAAGTTAACATAAAACTTATACACAGGTTAAAAATGCATGCATGGCAGTAAAAGCATAAATGCATAATTATAGTCATACATAAACATAGTATAACTTGACATATAGCATGACTTAACCAGAACTTAAGCGTGAACTGAACTTGACTTAACATGGCATGAACTTAAGCTTAAAACATAACATGAACAATTGCAACTGATTAAAGAAATGAATAGTGCAGAATAAAATAAGGAGGTGGTTTCAAAGTAAAGTAAGCTTATGACGATGTCTTAGACAAATAAAAAATTAATTAATTAATTCATTATATTAAATAAATAAATCATTTGGCCTCATCGGTAAAATGTCTCGTGCACACCGCTTAAGTTATGATGCCTCGGGGAATGTGGAAATCTACAAAATACGAACATGATTGTCTAATCTTAAGGTAGATGTAGTAATAAACTATTTTGTCAACTCATCAAGGAAAAATTATCACACGCACCTTCCTCCCATATAATGTTGTGGTCCTTGTGGTACGTTTTGAATGTGGACCCCGTTTTCGTAATTTATCATTACCTAAAAGAATTCATTTATATAAAATAAGGGAGTGGAGAGTTCAGTTCAACACGTTGTTCTAAGTTTATAACAAACGTTTTTTTTGTGAAAAAGAGAAAAAATAACATTATGGGTTCAATGAATTGCTCTTCATCCATATTTTTTTATTAACCAAAGAGGCCACCACCACCAAAAGTGCTGTTTTGATGTAGTGTGTATGGCGGATTGAGAAGCTACAATTGGAGACCCCAATCAATTTAAGGTGTACCATAGTTTGTAGTTTTGAAACATCCTATTGATGACGTGTTTCGTATACCCTGTGTCAGGGGTCAGTTGTCACAACCTCTCGGAGATTTGCCCGAGACCACACCTCGGCACGACTCATGGAGGGTCAGGACAGTCACATGGCTAGCCTGCTTGCATGCCTTGACTCAAATCATGACACGCAGCGGGCAACCGTGGAGGCTACTAACCACGCGCAGACCATGCGCGTGCCCTTGAGCGTGCATCTGCGCATGCATGCGTGCCCCCACACCACCTAGCGAGGCCAATGGCGTGCCTCCACAGGCACGCCATCCAGCGCACGGCTCCAGCCCGTGCCTTGTAGAGCAGGTTAGTGGCATGCCTCACAGTGTGCCATCCAGCGCATGGGTACAGCCCATGCCTTGCGAAGCAGGTTAGTGGCATGCCTGGTGGGCATGCCATCCAGCGCATGACTCTAGCCCATGCCCTGTAGACTCAGCGCCTAGGCTACCAGCCTGGGTCATGCCGTACACAACCATGACTCACCTTCAACAAGTCATGCCACCCATGTCGTGCACCACCATGGCTTACTTTCAGCAAGCCATGCCACCCATGCCGTGCACCACCATGGCTCACCATCAGCAAGTCATGCCGCACCACCATGGCTCACCATCAGCAAGCCATGCCGTGCACCACCCTGGCTAACCATCAGCAGGCCATGACCGCACCACCTAACCATGGACCAACCCGACCACCATGCACCACTTAGCCCACCATGGGCCATGCATGTGACGCCCCCAAATTCCGCTTGGGATTGAACGGACATTTGAAGCGTCGAGACATGCAACACAAGGTTACCTGCCCCCGTTCATGACATATAAGATGCAATGTTCCTAACATGCATCTAGCATTATGCAATATTCGCAGCGGATAATCTTTTTCTTTAGCAATACTATGCACCAAACTAAATATATCCCAAATACTTGAAACATAATTCATACATAAAGGCATACTAAAAAGCCGTGATCACCACACTAGTCTAAAATGGTTGTGATCAAAAGAATACTTGAGATACAACTCCAAAAGTACAAGTATTAACCTAAGTTAAATACTATACCATCATCAACATCGCACCGTGGCCTAGTCGACCGTATTCAGTTGGTCAGATTCCAATTCTCCTTTGGGTCCTGTAACAAGATCTACCATTCGGGGGAATGGTAGTTGGGACTACCACAGTGAGATTTGATTACAAATCTCAGTAAGTTAACATAAAACTTATACACAGGTTAAAAATGCATGCATGGCAGTAAAAGCATAAATGCATAATTATAGTCATACATAAACATAGTATAACTTGACATATAGCATGACTTAACCAGAACTTAAGCGTGAACTGAACTTGACTTAACATGGCATGAACTTAAGCTTAAAACATAACATGAACAATCAACATAACATGAACGTGAAACATAACATGGACATGAACATAACATAACATGAACGTGAGCTTGAACGTATCATAAACGTGAACATAACATGATGTGAACATGAACTTGGAACATAACATGAACATGAACATAACATGTACGTGAGCATAACATAACATGAACTTGATCTGAAACTTGACTTAACATAAACTTGGAATCTTATTTAATTGTCTTGATTAATAACGTGCATTAATACGTACTCCACAGTTGTTGTGGCCCCACGTATTCAAGTAACATAAAACATAATACGTACTCCACAGTTGTTGTGGCCCCACGTATTCTACATGTCACAATTGCTGTGTCTCATGTAGTGTATGCTCCACAGTTGTTGTGGCCCCATACTTCATGCTCCACAGTTGTTGTGGCCCCATGAATCACATAACATAAAATATAATACGTACTCCACAGTTGTTGTGGCCCCACGTATTCTACATGTCACAATTGCTGTGTCTCATGTAGTGTATGCTCCACAGTTGTTGTGGCCCCATACTTCATGTAACATAAAATATAATACGTACTCCACAGTTGTTGTGGCCCCACGCATTATAAGTAACATAAATATAATACGTACTCCACAGTTGTTGTGGCCCCACGCATTATAAGTAACATAACATAAATATAATACGTACTCCACAGTTGTTGTGGCCCCACGCATTATAAGTAACATAACATAAGATATAATACGTACTCCACAGTTGTTGTGGCCCCACGCATTATAATAACATAACATAAATATAATACGTACTCCACAGTTGTTGTGGCCCCACGCATTATAAGTAACATAAATATAATACGTACTCCACAGTTGTTGTGGCCCCACGCATTATAAGTAACATAACATAAATATAATACGTACTCCACAGTTGTTGTGGCCCCACGCATTATAAGTAACATAACATAAATATAATACGTACTCCACAGTTGTTGTGGCCCCACGCATTATAAGTAACATAAATATAATACGTACTCCACAGTTGTTGTGGCCCCACGCATTATAAGTAATAAAATATAATACGTACTCCACAGTTGTTGTGGCCCCACGCATTATAAGTAACATAAATATAATACGTACTCCACAGTTGTTGTGGCCCCACGCATTATAAAGTAACATAAATATAATACGTACTCCACAGTTGTTGTGGCCCCACGCATTATAAGTAACATAAATATAATACGTACTCCACAGTTGTTGTGGCCCCACGCATTATAAGTAACATAAATATAATACGTACTCCACAGTTGTTGTGGCCCCACGCATTATAAGTAACATAAATATAATACGTACTCCACAGTTGTTGTGGCCCCACGCATTATAAGTAACATAACATAAATATAATACGTACTCCACAGTTGTTGTGGCCCCACGCATTATAAGTAACATAACATAAATATAATACGTACTCCACAGTTGTTGTGGCCCCACGCATTATAAGTAACATAAATATAATACGTACTCCACAGTTGTTGTGGCCCCACGTATTATACGTAACATAACATATCTTATTTTTCTTAATGCATGAGATGTTAATTAATATCATATAATTTTTTCTAACATGACGTATACTTGTAATGACACAATATGATTTAATCATAAACATTTCATGGCATACTTGTATCATATGGCATACTTAACATGGTATACTTATAACATACACATTGTATAATAGAAAAGATTGTGTAACAGATAATTATTCATGAGATTAAATCATACGTAACAAATAAACATATAATGACATAGCATGGCATGGCATATACGATAACATACATACATAAATTGTAGTTCCCTTACCCATCACACATACACAATAAACTGATAGTAAGTTAGAGGCTAACTTACCTCGATCGTCGCGTTCTATGAGAAAAGGGCGCGAAACACGAGGAACTGCACAACAGCTGGAAGAGGAACACTCAAGTCCTTAAGATTTTCACTTCTGAACTCAATTGTCATATTATGAGCACTTGCAACACCACGGCAACTTGAGGTTTCACTATACTCAGAAGAGATAATTTGACTTCATAAAGCCTTTGCACTAAAACAAGTTCATTAAAATTATCAATAATAACCAACAAACAATTCCTTTCTCAATCCATATACTCTTAGCCATAGTCAACCACAAGATGACACCAGTCACCCCAGACTATAATCCATAACACCACTGCTTCGGGACACTGTTATACAGTTTCCCAACACTACACCATACGCTCCATACTTCTCTGCTACGCCATCCAACCCTTCGTGACACGCCATCCGGTGTATCACGACTTAATACAGAGTACACTCACGTGAACTCTCTTCCATCACACTACAAAACCCATCACTGCGATACACGTCTCACGGTGCATCGCTACGCGACACGGAGTACGCGCTACGCGTACTTCCTTCGCTACAACCTCATCAACACGATGCACATCACACGATGCATCGCCATACAACACGGAGTACACTACATGCGTACTCCCTTCCTTCTACGACACACATCACTACAGGCACGTCGCGCGGCGCGTCGCTGCATTACACAGAATACGCTACACGCGTATTCTCTTCACACAACCCGCCGTATCACATCTACGGCATCCATCTCACGCCTATACTTCACAGCACAGTCCACAAAATACACAATCAAACGCAACACTTCACAACCACACTTCGCTTCACAACTACGCAACGAATTCCACAAATACAACTACACAATCCACAAACCNTTAAGCTTAAAACATAACATGAACAATCAACATAACATGAACGTGAAACATAACATGGACATGAACATAACATAACATGAACGTGAGCTTGAACGTATCATAAACGTGAACATAACATGATGTGAACATGAACTTGGAACATAACATGAACATGAACATAACATGTACGTGAGCATAACATAACATGAACTTGATCTGAAACTTGACTTAACATAAACTTGGAATCTTATTTAATTGTCTTGATTAATAACGTGCATTAATACGTACTCCACAGTTGTTGTGGCCCCACGTATTCAAGTAACATAAAACATAATACGTACTCCACAGTTGTTGTGGCCCCACGTATTCTACATGTCACAATTGCTGTGTCTCATGTAGTGTATGCTCCACAGTTGTTGTGGCCCCATACTTCATGCTCCACAGTTGTTGTGGCCCCATGAATCACATAACATAAAATATAATACGTACTCCACAGTTGTTGTGGCCCCACGTATTCTACATGTCACAATTGCTGTGTCTCATGTAGTGTATGCTCCACAGTTGTTGTGGCCCCATACTTCATGTAACATAAAATATAATACGTACTCCACAGTTGTTGTGGCCCCACGCATTATAAGTAACATAAATATAATACGTACTCCACAGTTGTTGTGGCCCCACGCATTATAAGTAACATAACATAAATATAATACGTACTCCACAGTTGTTGTGGCCCCACGCATTATAAGTAACATAACATAAGATATAATACGTACTCCACAGTTGTTGTGCCCCACGCATTATAAATAACATAACATAAATATAATACGTACTCCACAGTTGTTGTGGCCCCACGCATTATAAGTAACATAAATATAATACGTACTCCACAGTTGTTGTGGCCCCACGTATTATAGTAACATAACATAAATATAATACGTACTCCACAGTTGTTGTGGCCCCACGCATTATAAGTAACATAACATAAATATAATACGTACTCCACATTGTTGTGGCCCCACGCATTATAAGTAACATAAATATAATACGTACTCCACAGTTGTTGTGGCCCCACGCATTATAAGTAACATAAATATAATACGTACTCCACAGTTGTTGTGGCCCCACGCATTATAAGTAACATAAATATAATACGTACTCCACAGTTGTTGTGGCCCCACGCATTATAAATAACATAAATATAATACGTACTCCACAGTTGTTGTGGCCCCACGCATTATAAGTAACATAAATATAATACGTACTCCACAGTTGTTGTGGCCCCACGCATTATAAGTAACATAAATATAATACGTACTCCACAGTTGTTGTGGCCCCACGATTATAGTAACATAACATAAATATAATACGTACTCCACAGTTGTTGTGGCCCCACGCATTATAAGTAACATAACATAAATATAATACGTACTCCACAGTTGTTGTGGCCCCACGCATTATAAGTAACATAACATAAATATAATACGTACTCCACAGTTGTTGTGGCCCCACGCATTATAAGTAACATAAATATAATACGTACTCCACAGTTGTTGTGGCCCCACGTATTATACGTAACATAACATATCTTATTTTTCTTAATGCATGAGATGTTAATTAATATCATATAATTTTTTCTAACATGACGTATACTTGTAATGACACAATATGATTTAATCATAAACATTTCATGGCATACTTGTATCATATGGCATACTTAACATGGTATACTTATAACATACAGCATTGTATAATAGAAAAGATTGTGTAACAGATAATTATTCATGAGATTAAATCATACGTAACAAATAAACATATAATGACATAGCATGGCATGGCATATACGATAACATACATACATAAATTGTAGTTCCCTTACCCATCACACATACACAATAAACTGATAGTAAGTTAGAGGCTAACTTACCTCGATCGTCGCGTTCTATGAGAAAGAGCGCGAAACACGAGGAACTGCACAACAGCTGGAAGAGGAACACTCAAGTCCTTAAGATTTTCACTTCTGAACTCAATTGTCATATTATGAGCACTTGCAACACCACGGCAACTTGAGGTTTCACTATACTCAGAAGAGATAATTTGACTTCATAAAGCCTTTGCACTAAAACAAGTTCATTAAAATTATCAATAATAACCAACAAACAATTCTTTCTCAATCCATATACTCTTAGCCATAGTCAACCCCAAGATGACACCAGTCACCCCGGACTATAATCCATAACACCACTGCTTCGGGACACTGTTATACAGTTTCCCAACACTACACCATACGCTCCATACTTCTCTGCTACGCCATCCAACCCTTCGTGACACGCCATCCGGTGTATCACGACTTAATACAGAGTACACTCACGTGAACTCTCTTCCATCCACACTACAAAACCCATCACTGCGATACACGTCTCACGGTGCATCGCTACGCGACACGGAGTACGCGCTACGCGTACTTCCTTCGCTACAACTCTCATCAACACGATGCACATCACACGATGCATCGCCATACAACACGGAGTACACTACATGCGTACTCCCTTCCTTCTACGACACACATCACTACAGTGCACGTAACCAACTAACTATTTTAAACGTAAAATAACTAGAGATAGAAGGTTATACCATCGACGGGATAACCCGTGCGTCGCTCGTTGTTCGTCACGAACATGCGTCGGAGGAACGTACGTGGCGGCGTACGGTGGCTGTCCACCACATAAAGTGGTAGTTTGGGCTTGAGAAAGGCTAGGCGTGGTCTTGGGAGACTCATGATTTTACAGCTGTCGGTGAAGAACAAATTACGTGATTTACGGAAAAGATAATCTATACGCGTGATTCCAGATGAGGGTAAAGACGAGAGAGATGTGATTGCTGTCGGGAAATAATCCAAAACTGATAATTTTAGCGGGCTGTTACAATGCATGCCACGGCTAGCCTTGATCCATGACCATTATCTTGTTATTTATTTAATTTGCTTTATTTATTTATTTTTTAGGGATCTATTGGGGGTTTCCAATTTGTTTTGCTTATAAATAGGACATCTTTCATTTGTTTTAGAATCTTTTGGCAAACTCCTGGAGGGAAGACTATTGTTTGAGAAATCACAAACCGGTACCTTTGCACTTAGACTTTTTGGGTGCAATTCGTGAATCCCAAAGAGCGAATCACACTTTGCAATTCTTTGAATAAGTGTGATTCATCTATCTTGTTCTTGCAACTTGGTGCAATTCGTGAATTCAAGTTGTGTTCTTCAATATATGAAGTTTATTCATTACTTGTGCAATCCGTGAATCAAGTATTGATTTGTTGTTGTTTATGTTTTTGGTTCATTCAAGTTCATTAGTATTTTGCTTTTGTTCTTGAGTGTTCATCATTATTCTTGAGGTGTTCTTATTATTTTTGCTCATCCAATCCGTCCAAGCCACCAAAATCGCCCAACATAATGTTTGTCAACTTTCCATATTAGTTGGCTCCATCTTTCTTGCCTTAGCCGCCCACTCCAATTGCCAATTAAGGTTCCTATAATTTAGGAACCCTAATTGACCCAATAATCACTCCCATAACCGGCCATACACATTTCCATCATATCCCAAGATTTTAGGAAAGTCATCTCTAAGATTTTAGGAAAGTTGACTTCCAAGATTTGAGGAAACTCTCCTAAAATCTCTCCCAAGCCATTTTCGGCCAGCCCTAGCATTCCCACTCTACATCACTCATCTCCAATCCTAGCCATCCATCATCATCTTCCAAACCCTAAACCCATCTTCCAAGTGGCGCCAACCCTAGACCACTCTAGTGTTGTGCGCCTATCACCCTTGAACTACACAATCCCTTCCCCTTTTCCATCACTTCATACACTCATCTTAGCCTAAACCACCTAACTCCATCATACCCAAGTGGTCATATTGACCACCATTGCACGTGAACCAAGCAAGAGAGGAATAAGGGTTCGGTCATCACAAGGCCACCATTGGCGTGGAGGGCTTAGTGTCTTGGGTCTTGACCGAGAACCCCAACATCAGTGTCATGCTCACAGTTGCTAGGCTGCCATCTTTAATGCAACGTGGCTCATTGGATGGCATCTCAATGACAGACAATTGGTGCAATTACTTTCCCTCCCTATCGAAGAATGGAGAGTTGTTTATGATCTTCGTTCACTTGTCGACTTAGATCTTTAAATGCTAGGTGTAGTAGGAGGGTATCAGGGTCGGCATCCCCCCTCCACCACCCCCCCCCCCAACTTGTTTCATGCTCGAGGGTATCCCGTCTCCTTTGGTACAATCAGTGGGCCAAGTTTCATTGGTGATTCTTGGGCTGGAGGGGAGCAATTTGGGCTAAGACTGGTTTCAATATCCAGCCAAGGCCCAACCCAAGGGCAAAGATGTGAATATCCCACCCAAATTTCTATAGAGATATTCATAACCCTTTTCTCGAGAAACTTTAGAGAGAAGAAAATTTAGGAGTTGTTTTTCAACGAGATTGTCACGTTTGTAACTTTGTGCCATATGTATTAGTGAATTTGTGTGGTATACATGCGTTAGTTATTTATTTATATTTTTTGTTAGGTTGTAGATCCACCCACGTAGAAGTTAAAAAGGGAAAGAAAGAGAGGGACAAGTAAGACAAGTTGGTGTTTCCCTAAAAGATTCTGATATTTCGAATATGGTGGGGGTAACATCAATCTTAATATTAGGATTTATATCCAGATGAACGGATCCTATGCCCTAGCCAGTCACTTTTTCTGCATTTCAAGCCACTTTTTGGTACTTAATTAGGAATGTTATTTAAGAGGAAGATGCTCTCCAGGTGGTGAAGGCTATCAAAGCTCGAATGCTGCTCTGTTCAACACATCAACAGGTAAGCAAACATTGTGACTCATGTACTTACCAAAAAAATGCATTAAAAATGAAAGATATTATTACGACATTGAAGATAAACAACATATATATGATCACTTATCAAATATCATCGGATTTTAAGGAATCACCGACAACGCTACAATGCCTCCCAAATGTGTCCTCTAGTACAATGATATTTTTTTTTCTTTTAAATATTTTTTAAATATCTTTAAATATAAATTTATTAATAATAATTTTCTTAACTATACACATGGTCCACTTTGAGTGTTATACGAGCATTTTACTAGTAATAATCCTCTACAAAAGGATAGGATAAGAGGTGAATACCGTATAAATTAGGGTTGGTTTGGTTATACAAAACTAAACTACCTCATATTATATAATTATTACAATTTTTTCAAACTCCCACATAAAGGGTAATGAATAATTTAATTTTTTTAAAATAAAAATTATATTATAACAATATTTTATTTAACTTTTAACAAAACATTTTATCTGAACTGTATAACCAAATGAGATTAATAAGTACCATAATATTCTAATCATAATAATTGTAGAAAATATTTAAATTAAATATATTTTATCATAGAAATAATTTTTTAAAAAAAACTTTTGATTTTATGTTGAAATATGGAAACCGCGTTGGATTTGATTTTTAAAATTGTTATGTTGCATAGAGATAATACAAAGTCTATAAATAAAGAAGACTATATGACAAATCACTTGAAATTAGTTGGATCTAAAATTGAATTTTTTTATTACATGATTTATTATTAGAAAATACAAATCATATATATAAAGCGTACAATTTCAAAGCAAATCGAGATTAGTCTAGCGTAGCTTCTACTGTCCCTCCGAAACTTACCCGCCTGTCACATCGGATAAATTCGATAGATTTTCGGGTTGGATTTTGACACATATGAGTCCAAATTCCCAAGATCGGGTGCTTCATAGGCTCATACCGTGACAGCTAATCCTCCAACAACGTGGTAGTGGGCCCCATCTTAAATAGTGGGCGGCGCCGACATATATTTTTCCGAATAATAAAAACATAAATTAAAATTATGTAAAATGTAATCAATCTTATGATTTATTCATAGAGATAAGTTTTTTCGGAAATATGTTTATATGGATTTTGTTTTTACGATATTCTGTCAATGGCATAAGACCTCAAAATGCTTTCTGGCTCTTTATTTTTATATAATAATCTATTTTTTTATTTATATAAAATAATGTTATTTTATAAAAATATTTTTAATTTAAAATATAATTATATAAAATATTATAAAAATATTGTTCGTTAATCATTAACTAGGGCGTGGACATCCAAGCCAAAGTGAAAGGAAAACGTGGCAGATGTAAAGACACATGTCGGCGTGGTGAGGGGGCTCGTGGGATTTTGCAAAGGGCCGACAAAATTGACGTGGGTGATGGGGGTGGACCCCAATCTTCTGGTTGTGATATTGTCCGCTCTTGTAGGAAAATATTAAGGCGACCGCTGGTTGCTCCGCTGGACTTTTTTTTTTTTTTCTTCTTCTTCTTCTTAATGATTAGGAAATTTTTTTTTTAATATTATTATATATTATTTATATTTTTTTAAAAATATTTTAAATATTAAAAAATAATTTTAAAAAAATTAAAAATTATTTTTACCTAAGCCACCAGCCATAACATTAGCACCACTCTTGTTTCTAACATTGTTGTCAGCTTTCTGGACACAGTTATGTACCAGTGGGCCCAACGACCTTTTCCCGCACCAACGCTTCTCCGTTTGGACTTTTTGGCTATAAATGCTTCGACGGTGGTAAATAAAATAGATTTTTTTTATTATATTTACACGATAAATTATGCCTACTCCGGTTTAAAGAATAATAATTTAAGCTTATAAATAAAAATAATAATACTTATAATAGTGAATGTAGACGTCCTGTTATCATTTTAAAAAATAAATAAATATTAAATTAAATTAATTTTTTAATAATAAATTAAATTTTTTTAAAATGATAGTATTTATATATTTTATAACTGTATATAATTTACTTATAATAAAAAAAAATTTAACAGTAATTTTTTAAGAAATGATTAAATAAAATTTGCACAACTTAAATTATCTCTAATAATATTTTATTTATTTATGTGTTTTCTTCCTATAAGTTAAAAATAAAATAAAATAAAATACGAGTAAATAATTGGCAACCTGAGAATCATTGCCGCCTGTCTAATAATTTATTGACCACATTAGTTGAACTTAGACTAGGATTAAGGAAACCAAATAAAAGTTTCCCGCCTTTCTAATTTAAGTTTGAAAAGACACATTGAAGTGCAATTCATTTGATTTAAAACCAAGTTAGGTGGCGGTTGGGTCCCTTCCACTTCCTACTCTTGAACGATGGTGGGGTCCGAAAAGCCCAAAAAAGATAAAGTCAAAGTCAAGTGCTATCACCTAAAAATTCTATAAAAAAAAAAAAATTGCCATCAAGGCTCAATGTCAAACTCAAACAATAATGCTGATAAAAATATAGTATTTTTTGAAAAATGTGGTATAATTTAAATGATTTTTTAGTTTAATTATTATTTTAAAAAAAGAAGAATTAAAACCTCTGACATTGACAAGATGTTTACAGGACTTCGTCAGTTAATTAAGGGAGTAGATGGACCTCACGCAACAATGAGGGACATTGACAAGATGTTTACAGGATTTCGTCAGTTAATTAAAGGAGTAGATGGACCTCACGCAACAATAATCCCTTGCCTATAGAGCCATTTACTTTTGAGGAATTTAAGTCGGTCAGTCGTCGTCTAGCATGTTGAAAGGAAAGGGTGTAGGCAGAGCTTGTTCCTCAGACTTTGCTAGCTGCCGGCCACTCCCGGTCACCCCCAGGCATTCTAGTTCCGACCAGCGAAGTTACACGACAGAGTGCAATCCTGTTGAGTTCTATTTACGACATCGATCAAGAGTACTTAGGGTTAGAAAGAAGGCAGAGGAGGATAGATGAATGGAATGACATCGATGATGAAAAAATGCAATGATTGGCAATGGCAGCGTTGGGTATTGAGGATGCATGCATGCATGGATATATGAGGGGCAATACTACACTACTTCCTGTATTTACTATGCGTTTTCTCTACTTTTGATGGTATGTTCTTCGATGAACTGTGTTCGAATTAAGAATTTTTGAACAGTGAAGACATGTCGTTTTTAGCTCTTGCTGATCGTCTCTTTATCCTCATGATCATCTTGTGTGCTTTTAGAATGCTCGAGGGTTTTTTTTTTTTTTTGCCGTTTGTTTGATGAACAAAGTGATGAATTGTGCTGACGATCAGGTTCTCCCCCATTCAATTTTTATTAGATAATTTCATTTGAAAAGGCCAGTTTGCGAATCATAAATCGCCATAGATCGGTTGTAAGGGAACTTTCATGACTTATAGGGGGGCCACAATATAAATTAGGAGACCCACAAAAATTGACATATTGCTCATGCTGCACGCAGCTCCTAACATGGCCTTTCGTTTTCATGAAAAAAAACATTGTTGCAACACTGTTGGCAAGCCTTTTGCTCCCTTGTTTCCTTCTCCAATCGCATCATTTGATCAAATGTCCACCGGGAACAAATGTCACCTCCCATACCTGGACAGATTTGCCTAAAGATCACTGAATCCCCCGGGGGCCCTCCAATTAGGTCACATATAGACTCTAGAACCCCGTCGGTCATTAGAAAATTTGAAAATTACAAATATTTGTTTATCTTGGTAATTGATGTTTCATTAAACATATTTGCAAGTAGATTAGTGATGTTGTAACTATAAATTAAAAGAAGTTTTATCCGAAGTATCAAACTCAGGAGATATATATGAATCCTCAAAACATTATTGGCGTGACGGCCTGGACCACCAGCAATATCGTAGGTGGTTTAAGTGATGGGAACAGGAAAAATGGAGGTGGGTATGGGTTTTGTTGGCATGTTGGGGCCATAGGCGGTGATTGTGGGGTCCAACAGCCAGTGATATAACCTGACTTTAGATGAGTTCATGGTTCATACCCTATTCCTCCATTTTTGAATTGCTGCAATATTAGACTAATGGTGTTGACAAAGCCATGCCCATTTCGTACAAATCCGATTCCCTTTGTGGGTCCATCTTCACGAAAAAGATGGGGAAAAAGAAAACGAAAAGCAACATAAAGAAAGAAAAAATATCTATATACATTTTGTCTTTCTGATCATCAAAAGCGAAAGAGAAAGAGAAATCGAAATCAAAGTGGAAGATCTGTGACTTGGAAGCTGGAACCGTCCCAATATTCTCATTTCCTCCATATTCCATCAAGTTCAGCAATTTAATTTTCTTGGATCAATGATTCTATGCAACTTTTTACGTTTCAAATTTTATTTTTTCATTAAAGGTGAGGGTTGAACTGAGGCTGCTGCCCTTTTTCTTCAAACACTGAAAGAGGAGAGGGCAAACGCGTGTGGTTGAAGATTAAGCTTAAGCAGAACATCTTTTATTACACGTTTACACAGCATAAATAAATTTATTTACAAAGGATCAAAGGACTCTACGATAAAGGCAAGAGGATGTCAGAAGTTCAGGACTACATGTCCTTTACTTTGAGAAGTGTTCTGGAAGGTACAGGTACAAACCGATCTGAGTTAGGGAGGAGAGTGGGGTCCAAAATCTGAGAACTGTAACTTTGACGTTGGACCAACACCAGGAACAGAAAAATTGGAAGTGGACTTTTGAGTTTAGACCAATGTTTTATATTTTAACGAGTCTGTAAAATAATTAGGGCATAATTTTCAATATTCAATCCAAAAAATCTTAGATAAAGTCATATTACATCTGCAAAAATGGGTACGAGCCACGTGTACGATGTTGACAATAAAGAGGAGTCCTTTTCCAACAACCTACTTGTTTTTCAATGGGTGTTCGTGGTATTGAATTTTTAGGAAATCAGTATATGGTAGTTATCCAAATACACTTTGCAGTCTGGAAAGACAGTATGGCCCACGCCAACTCTCCTTATAAAGCCAAGCAAGACTCCAAAATGGAGCTTCATTCATTCAAATACGAAACAACTTTTTCACGGTGCACATATATTCTTCTTTTTTTTTTTAATATATACATACATATATATATATATATATATATAACAAAGCCAGCACCAAAGGTCACAAATCTCTCGGCATCTTCTTTCCATCGTTGACAGCTCCGCAAATAGACGTGTCTGTTTCTCTCACGCGCACATGCGTTGAGAAAAATAGCATCGTCGTGAGCGCATAAAGGGCAAAAAGGTTTCAGAGATATAGCAGCAGCATCATCATAACAGGCAAGACAACAAAGATTGGCTCAAAGATTCAAATAAAAAATTAACGACTACTGTTTTATGTGCTAGACATATATACACGTACTCCCTCCGTTGCACAATATTTATGTCAAAAAGATTGTTTAGCGTGTTTCCCTGGAAAACTAAGACCCGAGAAACAAACGGAAATAATCCAAAGCACAAGGGAACTTCCATTACAGCCCCAAAAGAAGAGAGAGTTGGTCTTGCCTTCCTCTCCATCTTCCACGGCCATTTCTCCCTCGTCTTTCCAACGAAATGAAACATCAATCCACCTCCTTTTCCCCAGCATCCTCCAATGTCATCCCAATCAGAATCAATATAAATTTCTAATTATAATCCAGGATCAACCCCGTCAAAATATGAACAATTGTGCACACATGAATAGACATACATCCTGAGCAAATGCAACATGGAACCATCTTCCCCACTCGGCTCAACTACCCAAAATTGTGGGTTCGACTCTGGGCATGCCTTCCACAGCTTCCTCGAATGTTACCCTCTTCCATTATTTCTCAGGCTGATTAGAGGGTTATGCAAATTGAACTTTTAGGCAGGAAACCTCCTTCGCACAAACTAGGCCTCAGATTGAACATTTTTTCATAAATCACGCTCACTTCCCATATGGAGCGTTGAAATGTAAAGCACCAAGGGAAGTTTCACTCACCAGCAGGTTGCTTCTGCTCTGCTGGCTTCACCTGAACCGATGTGGAAATAGGAACATAGAAGCCAGAGGGTAAAAGCTGATGCTGATTCCCGGAGGACTGTGCAGAACCAAACTGGGTAACGTGGAGGATACCCTGCGAGGGTAAGCCGCCACCTTTCATGTGGCTAGCAGCTGTAGCAGCAGCAACTGCCTTTGCAGGATCAGAGGTGTTAGTGTTGGCAAGTGTAACTGGAGGGCACAAGGACAGCATCCCAGTTGAGGATGTACCCGATGACCCCTGTGACTGCTGCTGTTGCTCACGGCGGCTTCTTGGAAGATAATAGCCACCAGCAGCTGATGCAGAGGTTGTGCCGGTCGGTGCTTGCATGTAGGGATTAGAGAAGAAAAGCTGGGCTTGCTGCATTGTTTGCTTTGGTGGCTGCTGTGGTAGCAATTGAGGCTTAGTTGAATTGCCCGAGGTAGAGGCAACATGGGAATTTCCAAGGATTGAAGGAACATTCCTCCCCCCAACTGGCGATGACTTTCGCATGGGCACCGATGGTGAGTCCTTGGCCTGCATTGATGACAGCATAGAACCTGGGCCAGCTTTGTTGGCTGTGGAAGAGGAAGCAGTAGTCCTTGGGCTTCCACCAGCACCCTTTGACATCGAGGAAGTTGTGGGTGAACCAACCATTACCTGAGGAGATGCACACTGGTTGCCGTTGGAAGGTTGTTGCCCTTGTGCTATTGTTGATGGTTTTGCACTAGCTCCAAAAGAAATTTGCGTGTGGCTTTGTTGATTTCTACCTTGCTGTTGTTGAGCAAGGTTTTTAAGGGATGAGGAGGTTGACGAGGATACAGACGGAGAAGGAACTTGTGAAGTGGTTGTACGTATAGGACTCTTCCACTGAGACTGAGCTGGGGTGTTGTTGCTCGTTTGGACAAGGTTTTGAGGAAAAGAAGAGAGTGCGTTAGTAAACTTAGCGGCCATAGAAGATGGTGAAGGGAGGTGATCTGAATAAACACTTCCATTACTCGCTGGAGTTTTGCTTCGAGCAGCAGTGGTTGCTGCTGCTACAGTGAATTGATTCTGCTTCTGATGTTGTATCATCTGCTGCTGCTGATTCCGGTGCAGTTGCTGTTGGGAACCAGGAGCATTGACGGTGCTGATAGCAGCAGGCATAACAGGACCAGAACTCCTGCCAGGAGCAGACCCAAGATTAAGAGCTCGAGCTGAACTATCAACAACATTGTTACCCTTTACGGTGTTAACTGAGGTATCGGTCAAATCCTGCCTGGAGAAGGCAATAGACTGTCCAACTGGCACTGGAACCTTTCCCGGCATGGCCTTTCTTTCTTCTTCCACATTAGAAGAATCACCGCCTCCAGTTTTCCCTTCTTCAGAAGCACGGAAATTTTTCTTCTGCTGTGCCACTTGAGCAGCGGCAGCCATAATCTGATAACCTTGCCTTGTCATCTCAGGAGAGGGTGAGTCTCCCCTCCCCGTGGATGGCTGCCATCCAAGGCTCTGGAGAAAAGCTTGACTCTGGGCAATCGATGTAATGCCCAGTGCAGGAGTGCTAGTAGCACCATTAATGGAAGCAAAAGACATTGCAAAAGCTTGAGAAGATAGAGGTTCCACTCCTGGCTTTGAACCCGGCTGTTGTGGCTGCTGCTGCTGTTTTTTCTCAGTACTGCCACCGCTTGTAACACCAGCACTGCCCATTGCTGCAGGAGTCATTAAAGCAAAGTTTGGAGGGTGCATCGGTACAAAATTCTGGCCATAAAGACGGCTATCAGCAATGTTTGCACGAGTAAAACGGCTATCAGCAGTCGATGGGCTATCTTCCCCACCCATCTCAGACTCAAGTTGGCGAGCCTGGTGAGGTACATGCTGCCGCTGCTGCTGCAGCTGTGAAGATTGGTTTTTGGGGGCAGGAAACCCTTGCAAAGTTCCACTGCCACCATTGACGCCATTCCCATGTGCTCTCTGCTGCTGATTCTGCAAGTGCTTCTGAGAAGTCGAGGAACCACTGGCAATGCTTGCATTCTGATGAGTTTGTTGTAGGCTTTGCTGTGACTGAGCAGGTGGTTGCTGCTGCTGCTGCTGATGATGATGAATTTGAGGATGGAGCATTTGAGAAGAATAGAAGGACCCATTGAAGAATGGCATTGCCTGTGCATGGGTTCCTCTATAAGCTGGCGGTGCTCCAACATGAGCAGGAAGTGGAAATGGATAAGCATTGTTCTGCAAAATAGCCAAATACTGAGTTTCGTTTCCAGGCATACTTGGGTAGTTGAAGCTCATTGCTGGAGCAGCCGCAGTTGCTGGGGCACTCACTGGAGCAGAACTAGATGCACTTGACGAAGCAACACTACCGGCAACAGGAGACTTTACAGGGCCAGATCGAACAGAAGCAGCTGCCGCTGCAGGCTGCTGCTGGGTCAGGGGGAAAATGAAAGCAGGGGTATGCTGAAATTCAATACACCAACAAACTCAGAAACTATCAACAAAAGATGCAAAAACAATTGTATAGCAATTACATAGAAAACATAAACGTACCAAGATATTACTTGGTGCTCCAGGAGGCATAGCTTGCTGGATCAAAATTTGCTTTCTCTGGGCAGCATCCACAATGTTGGCTGCTGCTTGCGAACCTTTATCCTTCCCGGTATGACCAGGATACACAGATATACCCTGCCCCTTGTCTTGTGTGGAGTTCACACCCCTACCAGGAATGTTTCCATGCAATTCTGCTGAAGTCGCCAAATTAAGATTGCCGGGCTTAGCGCCATAAAGTGATGCAGACCCAGCTGCCGCAGGCCAGTAAGGATTCATCCTCGCAAGTTGCTGGTGATATTGTATATTCCGAGCAATGTAATAATGTGTTGCACACCTCTTAGGCCTAGGTTGAGCAAAAAGTAACTGTGGTGGCTGCAATAGTTGGAAACTTCATTAGCGAAAAAAAGGAGGAATTGAATATCCAAAAACATAACCCAAGAAGTACAGACTGACTTGTATAGCAGCAGGAGATACGGTGCTCCCATCCACGGATAGAACTCCCTGCAGAGGTGCCATATATCTGCTGAAGAGAAAAGTGTCATTTCCCCGGAGAAGATTATCAAAAGCACTGCCATACCGCGAATAACCGAAAGATCAAGGACCACAAACAAATTAAACCGAGCGTACCCCATGGGAGGAAGACCGCCCGGCCAGCCAGGAACAGGCATTGGCAAAGGTAGAGAGCTCGTTTGGGCTGCCAGACAGACAAGACAACAAAAATAAATTAAAATCAGAATCCCAATTAGGCCATGAGGATGTTCCAGGAGAACAGTACAGCAAAGAGAAAATATATAAGGTGAAGTACCAGATCTTTCAGTGCTAGCGTGCTGTGACGGCTGGTGGTGATGTTTCGGAACATGATGGTGTAACTTGTTGTTGCCGCTTACACTAGCGGTGCCGCTGTCTCTATCGGTCTTCTCCAAGTCGAGCTGGAGGTCGATGTTCCTCTCATGCCCAACAACCGGCTTTTGAGATTCAGTTTCTTCCGCTGCCACAGTTTTCGCCCTTTCGTTTTCTACATTCACGGCCTCTTCCTTTCCTATTTTAACTGCCTTCTCATTTTCCGTCTTAATTTCCTGCACATTCAATTAGATCAAAACGTTACTATATGAAACTCTGACTGAAACAATAAATACCAGAGAGAGAGAGAGAGAGAGAGAGAGAGGGAAATGATAAAAGCGACACGGGCTGGCCCACTCACCGTATCCGCATTTGCCATAGATTTAGGATCTACGGCCACAAACTCAGTCTCACTGTCTCTTTCCGGTGATGCTCTCAACGGAGGTGGGGGAGGAGCCTGCAAATCCAACCCAACTCGGTAAAAGAAAGAAAAAATTAAAAAATGGGATTAAAATTTTGGTGAAGACTCAAGGAGAGGCCGTCAACAAGATCATTACCATCAGATCTATCTGCAACTTTTCTTTGTGGCCCTCAGTCTCAGAGATTGTCGAATTCCTGCACAAACCCCCCAAAATCAATCAGATATCATTTCACCGCTTAATTGACAAGTTCTACAGAAGAAGAAAAATCTGAGATGCTCACGCTTTATTCGCCATCGCATCTTCTCGATTATCATCCAATCTAAGCACAGGAGATTCCTTCCTGGGCGTCTGACTAGGTTCCTCCTTACTCACCCTCACATCCTTATCCTCCGACTCTTCGGTCAAAAGCTTCGAATCCGATGTATAATTGCTTTCCTGCTTAACAGTCAACTCCCGTTGCGCCTCCGATGAGGCCGGAACGGCTTCGGGATTGGCCAAATCGTACAACAGTCCACCATTTTCAGCTGTGGATCCCGAGTTCTTCTCCAAGTTGGAGGATGATGAAGTTTCAATTTTCGTCGGCTTATCAGTCTCGGCTTTCGTGGTGGACGAAATGGGACAGCTCCTGACCGTGAAAATCGAAGAGTTCTCGTCGTCGTACTTGACCGGTCGCGGTTTTTTCCTCTTTGGCGCTACTGTTATGAGTCAAAGACACCAATTTTGTCAGTCGACGAAGAACAGAATTTCAGCTTTGCAAAAAAAGGAAAATTAGTTCTGAAGAAATACAATATAAGTGAGCCCTAAAGGTCCATACTACCCACCGACGGTGGACATTGGAGTGACAGAAGAGCTAGAATTCTGAGGCAAAATGGACGATGACTGAGGTAAAGCAGACGTTGAGCTCGAAATCGGCGATGAGACCATTGGTTTGGCGTCACAGAAGGATCTATTGGCGTCTCTGGGTTCGAACTTTAGAGAATCGGTAGCCAAGATTTCCTGCTTGGGATGGCCCTGGGGCTGCCTCCCCATTTCGAACAACACCTCGGCTATCTCTATCTCGATCTCATCCTGAGCTGACGACGAAGGCTTGGAAGATAATTTCGGCGGCCGCAGTTTCGGTCCATTGGGCTTCTACAACGGCAGAGAACATCGTTAACCACAATATTAAAGGAAAACAAACACATGAAAATTAAATTAGGGATTGCAAAACCAGGACTCACCATCTTCTTCCGCCCCGAAGCATTGGAAGAAGACGGCGAGGCCGGAGGTGGCGACGCAGCCGCAGCCATTGAAACTAGGCCCGCTCTCACCGGCGATGTTGAAGCCTGTCGGTTAATTTGCTCCCCTCCAACACTGCCACTACCCGCCCAACATTCGTGCGACCTCTTCGTAGATGCTGGAAAAAAAAAATCAGAACAAAACAAAACAAACATCAAAATCGGATATCCACAAAGTTGAAGATTTTTCAGCAAAAAGATGGTAAATCCAGAACGCTATCCTTCTCCACTGCTCAACCTGATCGTGCTTTTCTGGGAACCGAAACGCCAATCATCTCGTCGGCGGCCTTCCAAGTCGGCGCTGCTCTAAAAACTTTGGCCGGAGGAGGAAAGCTCTTCCGATGATTGGGTATCGATGTTGACGAAGATAACGGTGCGGGGTTCGGCGGAAGCATCCTGATGGACGCGCCTCCGTCGTCATCCTCGTCTTCTTCTTCGTCATTCACGCTCTCCTCCGAGCTCTCCTCGCCACCATCATCTCTGTTGGTCCCGTGCAATAATCTATCGCCTCTTCTCCTCTTGCTCCGGCTCAGCCTATCCCTATCGCGGTCTCGGTCGCGGTCCCGATCACGATCTTTCTTTCCGCTTCCTCGATCTCTTAGCCTCGCTGTCTCTTGCAGCTCCACCGGCCCGTCTTCCTCTGCAAAACGTGCACCAGAAAAGAAAAAAAGCCACTAAAAATCAGCGAAAACAAAGTCGAAGAAGTGGTTATTGGTGAGAAGCTTTAGATCTGATAGAAATTTACACACCTGGGGAGTCTCTGAGACTGCTACTTCTATGCCTACGCCTGGATAAACCATTCATCGCCATGGTTGCCCTTCTCTGTTCTCTATTCCTATCCATCTCTGCTTCGATCTGCTTTTGTCAAATCAGCTACATCCAAAAGATTAATCCGGTAGCTCATCAAAAGAACCCGACCATAATTTTCCGAAAATGGAGTCGCGGCCAGTGAAAATTTCAGGTACCTAGCTCTCTCCGGCGGCAAGTCTATTCACTTGAATCGAAGATCTGTCTCATCCACGTATTAGCGGAGGCAGAGAAAGATCTCAGTTTTCGTTTATCTTTCTTCTCTCACTCTTTCGCTCTGTGCTCCCACTCTCGTTGCCCCTCTCCTTCTTTCTCTTCCCAACCTTTCTGTCTTCACTTTGTGGTCTAATCTCATATCATCGTCTCGCTATTTCACTCTCAGCCAAACCCACTACAGATCCCCGTCGACGACCAGGATTCACACACAGCAGTACATACTTCCATCTTAGCCGTTCACTCCGAAACATATCCAGCGGTTCTAAGTCGCTAAAGCCAACATGGCATAATCTCCATCGTCCAACTCATTTCTCTGGGAAGGCGCTTAAACCTTTTCCACGATTACTGCCACGTGTCAGTGTCATTTCTTCCTCCCCAAGCTTCCATGTTTTACTTTAACTTCACTACCGATTTGGTATGAATATTTTAAACCAGATAATAATAATAATAAATTTAGAGCGAGGAACACTGTTATGGGAAGGAGCTGGAATTTTCCCATGAGATGTCGTGACCGGCTGTCGCCGGTTCCAGAGAGACCTTGGTAAAAGCAATATGACGTTCACAAGGAATCTTAGTGACCGCAGAAAATATCGTTCCCCCCAACCAATTCTTTTTTCCGGTTCCCCGTTCACAATTATTAAGGATGTTTATTTATTATTGAATCACAAAAATATTTCCAGAAATTGACTCGTGGGACCACCTGGAAAAGATACAAATTGCCATCGGACGTACCATATTAACTATTACCTTGTGGCATGAGTTTTATCTGCCGTTCGATTTATCCAACGTGGAGACAGACCCTAATAAGCATACAAACCCACCACCGGGACCAGATTCCAACGATCGAGCACAGTCCGAGCTGGCACCGAACCAAGCGGCCCTCATTGTTGATCCCAACCGTTGGCTTTCTCACATCCGACGGCCGAGATTGGGAGAGAACTCGAGTCACGGTCACGGAACTTCCGAGATTTGTGGGTCCCCCCAGTGTTCCTGGTTTTACTCCACGCGCTTAAGGCGGAGTTCACATTTGTATTTTAGTAGTACTACTGGGCTCCATAAAGTTGTACAGCGTGGCAACGTCATTATCTTTACGTGTCAACCCATCAAATAGACACGTTTTAATCCAGTCTCTTGCTTTATTCCTCACCTTGGATTTTCTGATGGGCTACCCTTCCCACTTTCCTCTCACAAGCCAGTAAATATCTTTTATTACTGAGAAAAGGGAAATTTACGATGCCACTCAAAAAAGTTACCGGTAAAATATATTTTTAAATCTTTTTAGATTATCGGATATTCTTTCATATATTACAAAATAGATTATTAAAATTACAAGTTCCTTTCAGTAATTACCCCTCAATTTTTAAATTGCAATGGATTTTTCAATATGATAATTTATAAATAAAAATATTATTTATAAATAAAAGGTAAAACACAAGGTGAAAGTATATTTATAATAAAAATACATTTTTAATTTTTCAATCCTGATTAATTTTATAATATATTTAAATAACTAGACTTGGGAGAGACTAGTGAGTCTGCGTCAGAGATGGTGGCCCACGGGGAAATTGTTGACCCACCATAAAGGAACCCTTTTTTGCCTCCCTTTGTCGCTTGCAAGGAGGGTTTTCATTCCCTTGCAACTTATGGCTAAAAAAGGACTCAAAAAAAAAAAAAAAAAAAAAATCACTTCGCTATCACGAAATCCATTAGAAGTGCCACGTGTATCAACCGCATGCTTCCGTGGCTTTTATTCTCACCGTAGAACCTAACCCTAGCCGTCAACAGGAGCAGTACCATCCATTGTTCTCGCCTAGAATTGAGTCCCACCAACTAGCTAATTAATTAAATTAAATTAAATAATAATTATGTAGCTCGAATCGTGCTAAATTATTAAATTAAGTAAAAAAACATATTTTATTTACTAAAATATATCTTAAATGGAAGATAATACTAATAAACGATATAGTTGTACAGCTAAGAAGTATTACTTTTATAGCATCCTGATTCATTTATATATATTAAATAAATTTACAGATAGATGTAGATAAAGAACCACCCATCTAAGAAATATTATAATCTAAAGGTCGATTTGTAGTACTGCGTTTTCTATGTAAAGAATGACTCGGTGGTGACAAGCAGTGGAGCAATTTGCGTGGGACCCAAACCCTAACAAATCCCTTAATTCCAATGGATGAAATGCATGAGAATATTCAGAAATAAATAAAAAATAATTAAATAATATTATATATAATTATTTTTATGTATTCTTTATATATTTTAAAAAAAAGAGCTATCTATAACTTTTGTATAATTTTAAAGCATATAAATTATGCACACTGTAGATAAAAGAATAGATAAATTCAAATTTTACATGAAAATATTTATTTTATAATAATGATTTTATTATTTTTAGAAATAAATGTACGAGATTTATACTATTTAAAATTATTCATCTATATATTAATTAAAAAAATTTACAAACAAAAAATATTAATGAGAAAGGTCCATAGTGTGGGACAATAAAGGGTTTCTTTTTTTAAATCTCCACCTTGTTAATTAATTATCTCTTTTTAAATAATCAGAGTTGGTATATATGCTTCTTTCCTAATGATTTCCGGCCTAAAATATTAAAAGATAATAATAATGATATATACTGTTGTTTAATACGTAAGAGTTGCGTAACTTTTTTGGGAAAAAAATTAATATTTATTATTAAAAAATAATTTTTTTATATGATTCTCTTATTTATTTATTTTTTAAAAAAATAGACATTATCTTACTGTAAATATAATTTTTTAAAAAATAATAAAAACAAAATTCAAATATAAACAAATCCATAATTTTCCTTTTAAAATATATTGACATGTTAGGTTTATTTTATTAGAAATTCGATTATTCTTGACGTGACATGGTCATGTTAATAATTTTTTAATGCAACTTTTTAAATATATAGTTTTTTATTGATTATATTATTTTATTCATTTAAAAACCCATATTTAGTGGTATTTGCTCACGACAAGTTCTTCCATACTTAATTAAAAAAGGGGATTAAAAAAATACGATTATCTTTGTATCTGAAGTAGCACAAGATCCAACCCACTGCTATGAGTATGGACAAAAGAATTATTTTATTTCTATATAAAATTTATCGGGTCGAGGAAATTTTAATGGGGCCAAGCGTGTTAAAGCCACGTGGAGAAGTTTCCACGTGCGACGTTTGAAAAAGTGCAAGGTGGCAATATTTAGGGCTGTTTATTCTCTCGTGTCAGAATAGAGATTCTTGGCCTCTTTCTTGGACGAGTGGCAAACAGTCATTGGCTGTTTTTTACCATAATTTTATTGTTGTTTTAATTTTATTTCACAGCAATGTAAGACTTATATTATTATTTATATATTTTATTAATATAATTAGTTAAAATAATTCTTTTATATTAAAATAATAATACAATCAATTATATTAATATAATATACAAAAAATACGTAAAATGATAGCACATAAAAGTTTTGATATATATATTGACAATTCACAATAATTAAATACTTAACCAAAAGTTGTTCAAGTAATAATACATTTAGATGAATGGATTTAGGTGAGTGATTTGGATTTGGGACACCAAGATCTTAATTTCTTATTTGGGTCATACATTAAAATTTGGATTTAGAATTTGTATCAAAACTAAGCAAGTTTTGAAACTTGTTTTTAAAAGTCTTGGATTTGAAATTATGGATGATTTTAAAATCCAAATCCAATTTCAAATCTAAATACAGATTATGCTTTTATGATTTTAGATTATGATTTTATAACTCAGTGACAATTGACAAATATGAAAAAAAGTTGACATCCAATTAGTTTAGTTGATATTCTGATCAATTAATTACTTGCGGTCAAGTCTACGGTGGACCGCATCAAAAAAGTAAGGTCAGGTCTAGAATTATAGTTCAACATATGCCGGTTGAAATGGATTGTAGTAATGTAGTCAAAATTTATATTTAAAGTTTTAAGATGGGTAAATCTTGTACAATTTTTTAAATATAAATAAATAGATTTAAAATTTATATAAAAATATTATTAAACTTCAATTTTTCTTAAAGAAGAATCGTGCGGAAGTTGCAATTATGCTCCATAAGGTTACTCGTTTAAAGAGTAAAATTGGTATGGGAATACCAGTTGTATAATGATCATGATGATATAATCATGATGGCCATGATGGGAAAATGAGAGAGGAGATCATGATGCCACTAGAGTTGTATACGGGACCCAATTTTATGGTGTATGGTGCCTGATGTCTTATCCTGGATTTGGTGCATGCCCTGTATGGTCCGTACCCTGCATTCAAGCAAGGTGAACCCACTTCCATCTATCCTGTCCATGCCTTAAAAGTACGAAATTACCAATTAAAGCGGTATCCCCCAGATAGATATTCAAAAATAATAAATAAATAAAGTAAACTTCATGAATAAAAATAAAAATATCAAGTTCATAATAAAAAAAATAAAAAAATAAAAAATTAAAGTACGCGTAATAAAATACTTTTATGGCATAAAATTAAAATTAAACAAATTGGGATTAATGTTTTTGGATAGGATGATCAATTTCATGCCATTTTTTTGGCTGGATTTCAGTGGTCACGCATATTGTTGAATGTAGACACTGGACCGTGACTATGTATTATAGACTAGGTGTACAAAAAAATCAATGCTACTTTGGCATATGATTTTATTTTCCAAAGTATGAGTCGTACGAAAATGGAGTCAGTAGGGGCACAAATTTTGTCTTCCTTAATTACTCTTCCTATGCATAGGTCATAGGAACACAGCCTTGCACTTCGCAGACTTCCTTTGCATTCTCTGGCTTATATGGAAGGGCAACATGACCAATATTAACTGGTCAGACCGAAATTTTGTCCGCTTTAAATTCAAATGTATATCAATATATTTACGCAAGTAAAGAGTCTAAAATATAAGGCTCGCACACGTTCGTTGTAAAAGAAATGAATCATACTTTAAAAAAAAAAAAAAAAGATTTTTAACACCTTTTCAAGACCGTGTTTACTTTTAAAAAAATTGTATTTAGAGTTTTAGAATATGTAAATTTCGCATCATCCCTTTAAAATAAGTTGATAAATTCAAAACTTATAAAAAAAAACTATTTGTTAACAGTAAACTCTGCTTATTTCAAAATGAGTAGACAAAACTTGCACATATTATAATTATATCCAACATTATTTAAAATTGAAAATCATAAATTATTAATTAAAAAATATAAAATTCAAAGATCAAAATGATTGAAATCACCTTTTTAGTACATATTTGTTGCTAAACCCAACATTCTTTTGGCCAATACATGCTAATGGTAATTAATGACATTTTAATTCTTTCATCTCTAATTTTCACAAATGGAATTAGATAAAACCTTTTGGGAAATCGGCACCCTACCTACTATATATAGGATACATTCGCCATGGGTACTTGTATATATTGAAGTACGGTGTCAACATTTTCCTTTTTGTTTGAAATAATGATGTGGTACGATGCCGTTAGGTTCAGGTCACGTGCATGGATGTTTCATATGGCCATGATATTGAGTTGTAGGATGGTGACAAGTGTGACTTTCGAGCTATCAACCCTTAGATTGCCAATTTATAATTTATAGATTTTTTATTTATTTATTTTTAAATCACAAACCAAAAGTTATTCCATATAGAAGTCAGAAAAGGAAAAATGTACACAATACCCGACAAATTGTTATAAAAATTGTGAGTCAGGCATGTGCAGGATGATGAAATTCAGACACGAAGTAAGGATTTAGATTACACCTAACATGGCCACTTTTCTTTTAATGCAATATCGACAGTGGGAAATTTTGACGTTCAGTGCATCTTTAGATTTGGAGATAAAAGGAAGAAACTTTTATCTCCAAATCTTTATATTCTATATAGGATTGTAGTATCATTGTTTCTTCTTTGCCCTCAAACTCAATTGGGCCGAACCTGCCCTTCAAACTCAATTGGGCTGGGCCGGCTTGGCTCGAGACACTCTACAAATTAAAGTCAGATCTTTTTGAAGGTGATACATAGTAAAAGCTGTTTAAAACTAGTTAGTCCCATTTACTTGGTGGTTGTGGTGATATTTATACACGATTTGTTGGTGGAGGGGTCGATCGAGTGGGAGTTATCCCTTGTCATGCCTTATATTGAGAGGGTTGTGTTAAATGTTTTTCTCTTCGGAGAGTTACCTGCTTGGTTAATCAAAATCAAAATTTTTATCTCAACTCATCTTTACAACTTTTTCAAATCTCAATACAAAATTAATATTAAAAAATTATATTATAATAATATTTTATTTATTACTATTCAAAACATCTTATCTCATCTCATCTGTGTAACTAAATGGGACTATAACCGCCATTTGATCGCCTACACAACCGAGAAGCGTTTCCTTGTGTCATTTTAATGTTTTTGCATTTTATGTCTCATTTATGATAGATGATTTATATGATCACTTTTTTGTATTTATTATTCCGTTTCTTGAAGTTTGTTCATAACTCGTTTCAAATCAATTAATCATTTTACGTGATGCCGACTAACACTTCGTTCTAATATTGCCAATAGATTAAGGTACTTGCCTAAGATGAAGAGGCAGGCTCCTGCCCTAGTGGTGTTGGTCGCCTAGATTGCTATTAACAGGACATGTTATGGCGGGATGATGAGAACTCATAAGATTGTTGCTTGCATGTCTATTATATATTTAGATTTGGGTTCTGAAAATGAGTCCTTTGTTATTTGGGTTCTGTTGCAAATTTTATCCCCAACAAATATAATGAGGAATACTATTTGCCATCCTCTTTTATTATTATTCTCTCGTCATTCTTTATATGATATCAAATGTTTGGAAAATAAGGGTGATAGTTAAGAAGATAGTGAATAACATTTCTCTAAAATAATAGATGAAAGCATGCACTCAAACAAAATGAAATGGTATTTACAATAATGGAAAATGGTCAGTGTAAGCCCAAGATGTACAAACATGTGCAAGTTCTTTAAAAAAGTGAGAGTCACTAGGAAAAAAAAAGAAAAATTATAAGTCTTATTTAGTAGTAGTCTTTGTACTCTTATCTAATTGTATTTAGCATTATTCAACAAAAACATTTTATCGATATTATCGCTTCCCAAGCTAACAAACGGAAGAAGCTGAATGTAAAAGCCTTTTTGTATGCGGGGGAGGGGAGGCTCATCTCATTCCTTGAGGCCCCATCCAGCCTCGTAGGCCCAAAGTCAGCTAAAGTCTAATCCTTTGTGGGAATGAGCTGAAGTAAGTTTCCACACGCACGAAGAAGCTTTTAATAAAGAGAAATACTCTAGTCATATAGTGATTATATAAAAGTAATTTTATAAATTAATATAGTTTTATATAATTTATCAGATTATAAAATTATTTTTATTATAAAATAGATTTGACAAATTACATAAAACCATGTCAGTTTGTTAAGAAAAATTTTATTTATCATCTTCACACCATGACCACACATTACAAATAATTTTTTAATTTTTTTTCTCTTACCAAATGTGTGATGTATGAATGATAAGTAGAAAAATTCAATTAGTTTAAGAAGATAAAAGTAAAAAAAAAAAATTAAAAAAATAAAAATAAGTGTAGTGTGTAATGATAATGAATAACAAAGTTATTTCTCAAAATCCTTTTAACCAATATAGTAATGTTAGATATAATATTTCAGCATGCAAGACTCGTATACTCCATTTAATAAAATAAATAAAATTTATTATATATTAAAAAAATAATTTTTTATATGGTATATTTATCTATATATATATATATATATATATATTTTTAAAACATGTGCGATGTTTACACATGTACGACTGTATACATAACTTGTTCTGTTTTATCTTTCATGACTAAACGACTTTGTTTTCTCGTGAACGCCAACAAAGGCCACCTTGAACGGATCATGTTATCTTATATATATATATCCAAAGAGAACATATTAATTGAACGGATCACGTTATCCTTTATATATATATATATATATATATATATATATATTATCCAAAGAGAACATATTAATAATTAATTGATCTAGACTCAAGCTTCAATACTAGCTATCTACTGTAATTTGTTTTAATTGGACATGGAATTCGATAGTCAATTTTGGTGCCTCCAAAGTCCTAAATTACATGTGAACGTCTGCCTCACTCGCTTAATTTGCTATATATCTAAGAAAAGAAGATACGTCGGTTGCTTTTGTGGTTAAAGAAAAAAGAATCTTGGTAAAAGTTTGAGGATTTCGAGCTATCTGGAATTTCAAACCATTGTTGGACGACGTTGGAACATTCAAATTAGTTTTCGATTGCTGCTACTTTTTCTTTTTTTTTTTTTGAGATTTACGTGCACATCAAATATTTATTTATTTATTTTATATCAATAATAATTCTATCAGCACGACAGATCACTCTCAAATCTTGGATGTTCAACTGAGTAACCAATAATTATTTATTTAAATCATTTTTCAACAAATGCATTTTACACGTAATGATTTTTTTTTTTTTTTTAATAAACAGAACATACGCGTGATGAATTTCGGTAGGCCGTATCGTTCTTCAATGAACCAGCATTACTCTTCTTTTTATTTTTTAATCATTGATAAGTACTGGAATAGAGGGTTAGTACTCCTTTTGACATCAAACTCTTTGTTACTACTACATATTATATATATATAATTTATATTTATAGTAATAGAGCATAAAATCGTTGCATACTAATTTTAAAAAAGTGAATAAATATAAAATTTATATTAAAAAATTAATTTTTGAATGTTGAATCTTACTATTTTTTAAAAGAAATACGCGACGTTTGTATAACACATGACACTATCTAATATAACTCGGGCTGTGTACATAATTAAGGGGTTAACCATATTAATTACAAGAACAGTCTCCATTCATTATTATTGTCATTGTTACTAATTTTAGTGACGCTAGCCATCAACACTGCTTTGGGCTGCTTAATTACTTTAATAATTTGTGGTGGGGAATTTGAAAACAAGGCTAGCTAATTAAAAGGTCATACTTTGATGATTATTTCTTCAAAACCTCTTAATTTATTTCCCATTTTCTAATCCGATACCCTGTAAATTATAAACTTGCATGGCTTTTACAGGTTCTAATTTTATAAGCAGCTGCTTTGGATGGCTTCAGCTTGGAAAGTACTGCTCATGATTTTGCTTTCTTTTAAGTTGAAATTTCCTCATCAAATCATGGACTGCCTCCCTCCATTATGTCTTCCCATTTTCCGAGTGGATTGTAATTAATCCAATGACTTTGACCATCGTCATTTTATATATATGACCCATTTATCATGTGATTACCACTCCCAGAATTACAATATCTCTCCAACTATCAACAAATAGAATTCATGGATACATGATCTTGTTCGAAAAATGAATAATAAGTAAGAAAGATTGAACTTTTAACAGAAAGTAAACCGAAGTACCCTTTTTTCTTTTAAATCCAAGTGAGAATTAACTTGTTCTTCAACTCATGATCCTGATGTACGTCATTGTAAGCAAGCCGTATTCTCACACGCAATTTGCTTGAGTGTACGGTTTAGAGACCCGCAGATGATGATAAGTAGCATGTGGATCGACTGGCCAGCAATAGCATGCCTGTCAGTTTGCTTATATCATCAACTTTGTGCATTTCTTAACTAATTATATATTAAGCTATGCTGGCTGTGGAGTTCTCTTTCGTTTGCACGATATTTTTTGTCCCCTTGTTTTTCTTAATTAAAATGTCTTGGATTTATATCAAAGTCACCAACTCAAATACAAAGTAAAATGGAAGAGAGAACTTGTTAAAATTCAAGTTATAGAGCGGTCCCGGTTGACTAGCCGTAAAGTATGAACGCATTCGACCATAGAGATAGTAGACACGTACGTGAAAAGATGTGGCAGTGATGCCCCCACTCCTACTTAACATGATCCCATCGATTTTTCATATTTCCCTCGTGCTCTGTCACTCATCTCTCACAGCCCACCTCCTCCATCGTTCGCCTCTCTATATATACACAAAAAACCTTGCCGAATCCGAACACACATCATCCAAAACTCTCTTCTTCTTCTTCTTGAACTTCTCCCTGTATATTGACCAGAGTTCTGTTGCATATATATATCAGAGTGCTTTTTACACATACGTAGGAATCATGCCCGCAGGAGGGTTCTCGGGTCCGTCCGGCGGAGGCACCGAGTTCGAGGCCAAGATCACGCCTATTGTTATCATCTCCTGTATTATGGCCGCCACCGGAGGCCTCATGTTTGGTTACGATGTTGGTGTTTCCGGTAAGTGATTTCATCTTTCAGACGCACTCACTCTCTGTCTCTCTCTCTCTCGTATGCACGTGCATATGATATTAAGATGTTTTCAGCTTATTTTCTTTCGAGAAATTGCTTTGGTTTCGGTGTCTCCAAATTTGGCAAGAAAGCTCCAAGGATGACTTTTCATGATCATATATCTGTACATAAAATATATTTCTTATCATGAAAATAGCTAAAAGCTTTCGTTCTTTTAACGTTCTTCCTATGTAGTTTTGACATATTTCTCATATCATGTTTGTTTTCTCAAGAAAATGAACTAAAAGGGAAATTTTCATTAAGGAGATAAGGTTACTTTAGGGAGTACCTCACCTTTAACTACGTACCATCGTGAAGACCCAACTCTCAATAGGTTTTATTTGGTTTTCCTGCTGAGCGTGATGACCAAGAGAATCTAGCAGTGTCCGAATCATGTGCACCATGTCGGCGAACTTACTTTTCTACGAATTATGCCATTATATTACCCTAAAAATCGGCGATTTAAAAATTAATTTAATCGATCTTTGCTTATTTCTTCAATATTTTTGTTTGGTAATGTGAAAATGATGTAAATGCATGAACTTACAAATTTTTTTATTAATTAATTAATTTAATGGTGGTTGATCGATTTGATGATGATCATGATGAAGGTGGTGTTACGGCCATGCCCCACTTCTTGAATAAATTCTTCCCGGTGGTTTATCGGAAAACGAAGGATCCAAACATCAATAGCAATTACTGCAAATATGATAATCAGGGTCTACAATTGTTCACATCATCGCTATACCTGGCGGGTTTAACCTCCACCTTCTTCGCTTCCTACACGACCAGAAGGCTTGGTCGAAGGCTAACCATGTTGATTGCTGGTGTTTTCTTCATCGTTGGGACTGTCTTTAACGCTGCTGCCCAAGACCTTGCCATGCTCATTATTGGTAGAATCATGCTTGGCTGTGGGGTTGGCTTCGCTAATCAGGTTTGTTTGAATGGGTTCTTAATTGAAAAAAATGCTTTAGTCATTATGAAAAGATAGATTGATATGATTGATAAATTATAAAATTATTTTTATTATAAAATAAATTAACGTATTCATATAAATTTATAGATTTATTTTTATAATTTTTTTTTGTTTTTGCATTTATCTTCTTATTTAGGTGAAATATGTGAAAAAATAAATAAAATATATCCCAAAGAGAAGGATCAGAAATATTATATAAAAGCAAAGAGAGAGAAGGAAGTCCAAAGGCTTTGGTGGGGGATAATGACCCAAGAACCATAGGTTAGGAACTGGGAAGCAACTGCAATGCAAGATCACTATCTATTGGAAGCCGTGAGAGTTACCTGCTTAGTTTTTTAACCAAACGTCATAATCATTCACAATTTTTTTGGACCGTATTTTTTTTTTTTTTTATATACTTGCACATGAAATTCTTAGATGTGACAGAGAGTATCTTTTCAGGCCTTGGCTAGCTTGACAAAAACATCAAAATGTCCTGATAAAAGTTTCTTGGACTCATACAGAAAAAGCCGACTAAAAACCCACCTTCTTTGTATCTTGCCTTTCTGCTTTCGAATCATTTTTCTTTTGGAAAAGTCCTTCATCTATTTGTGGAATAACGTGATGTTTGGGATTTTTTTTTCCTCCCTTCCAATTACTTTCTTGACTTTGCTTTTTGTGTGGGGTACGTACTACTTCTGTATCGTTGGATTGTTTATCTTATCCTTTTGTAATTATTACTTGGACCTTAATTTCATTGGCCTATATAATATTTATGGAGGAGGTGTAGATGATGCATGCGACATCCCAAATTCATTATTATGATCGATCATGTGGAAAAATAAAAATCAAAAACGAAAAGACATCCCATGCAACTTGATTTTGTGGGGGCGGAACGACTCCGCGTATTGCACAGTGAGTAACTTAACTGATATAATTTAATTTAAAAGATAATTTTTTTTAAATAAAAATTTCTTATTTAAATGATGTAAATAGTATATTTTACGCATTAACTTAAAAATAAAATAACTGTGATATATGCATACCTACCATATATATAAAAAAATTAAGGCTAATTTATATTTATAATATTTAAGAAATTTGTTGGGATTTTATGATGACAGGCTGTGCCATTGTTCCTTTCGGAAATAGCTCCGACAAGGATACGTGGAGGATTGAACATATTATTCCAACTTAATGTCACCATTGGGATTCTATTCGCCAGCCTCGTCAATTATGGCACTAATAAGTAAGCTCCTATTCTTCATTTTCTATTCCTTGCCTCCAATTTTTTTAAGCTATATATATATAAATTAAATGCCAAGAGTAGTCGTGTTTTTGGCAGCTTGCAAAAGAAAACAATTTCCAGACACAAAGTACTATATGTTTTAAATTGCTTGTCGTTTTAATTAATTAAGGTAACGTACGTACGTGTCCCAGCTTAGAGATCCCCTGACGATTGACGTACATGGAGGATTAATACTCCCATAGTCAAAACATGATCTACAGGCACATCCCAGTTAGTAATGAACACGTGTTTGTTTTGAACTCAAGAGGGCACACCTGTTCAATTTGTTGAAAAATTATTGATAACTTAGCAATCCTATTAATCCCATTGTCTAATATATCAACCATAATATATAGTTAGGAAGTGAAAGCTATTGTTTTTTTTTTGTTTTTAAGACGACAAGACCCTTCAAATTGATTTATTCAAAACCCTTCACTTGTATACCTAGTGGAGTATACTTGTCACGTTTAGTTGTAAGATTCAGTTGAGATTAATTTAATTTAATTTAATTTTAAATTAAGTTTAACGTCTAAACACTTAATTCTAAAAATAATCAAACTTATTTTAATTCAAAACTTTCTTACACATGAGACCCATAACTTTTTTCCAACTCAATACATTTTTATATGTGGACTTACAACCTTTTTCAATTTCTCTTAAATAGTATTAAGTTTATCTTAACATTAAAACACATCTAAATTTATTTTAGATGGGCTTCACATAACTGACTTTACCTACTTAACTCACTATTATTTATAAAGAGTTCAGCTCAACTCAACGTCTAAAGGCAGCCTATTATTACAGAATTGGTTTCCGAGTCATGATGTAGGCTTTGTTGATAATTAACCAGCTAGCATTGATATATGTTTTGTTATGCAACTACAGGATCCATGGGGGATGGGGTTGGAGGCTGTCCTTGGGTTTGGCTGGCATTCCTGCAGGTCTTCTTACGGTGGGGGCTCTCCTCGTGGTCGACACTCCCAACAGTCTTATCGAGCGCGGTCACTTGGACGAAGGAAAAGCTGTGCTTAGAAAGATTCGGGGAACCGACAATATCGAGCCTGAGTTCTTGGAGCTTGTTGAGGCAAGCCGTGTGGCTAAACAAGTGAAGCACCCCTTCAGGAATCTCCTTCAGCGCAGGAATAGGCCCCAGCTCGTCATTGCCGTATCCTTGCAGGTCAGCATCTCTCGTTGTTTTCTTCACACTTTTATATATGTGACAACATTCATCATACTTAAGTTAAATCTGATTATCCTATTGTTCTCTAATTTGAATTGAATGTCTGCAACAGATCTTCCAACAATTTACTGGCATCAATGCAATCATGTTTTATGCTCCAGTTCTCTTCGATACTGTGGGATTTGGCAATGATGCTGCCCTCTACTCAGCTGTCATAACAGGAGCTGTGAATGTTCTCTCCACTCTTGTATCCATCTACTCGGTGGACAAAGTTGGCCGTCGAATGCTCTTATTGGAAGCTGGGGTACAGATGTTCCTTTCTCAGGTGGTGATAGCAATCATTCTAGGCATCAAGGTCAAGGACCACTCTGAAGACCTCCACAAAACTTATGCGATTATAGTTGTTATCATGGTGTGCACTTTTGTTTCTGCTTTTGCATGGTCTTGGGGGCCTCTAGGTTGGCTGATCCCAAGTGAGACATTCCCCCTGGAGACTCGCTCTGCAGGGCAGAGTGTGACTGTGTGTATCAACTTGCTTTTCACTTTTGTTATAGCACAGGCATTCCTTTCAATGCTCTGCCATTTCAAGTATGGTATCTTCTTATTCTTCTCCGGCTGGGTTCTCATCATGTCATGCTTTGTGCTGTTTCTGCTCCCGGAGACGAAGAACATCCCAATTGAAGAGATGACAGAGAGAGTCTGGAAGCAGCACTGGCTTTGGAAGAGATTTATGGATGACCATCAAGAAGATGGTGAAAAGAAAATTGGGTACAATAATGGATTTGATCCTTCTTATCAGCTGTAAAACTAGAAATGTATACTTACCTTACGCACCAAAAAGCAAAGAACTAGAGAAAGTGTATTAGGAACTTGCTATATAAGAACATTACACACTGGACATTGAAGAGGTACAAAAGATACATGTTGCCAATATCCATGTCGATTATGTTCCTTTGGAAGGTTATGATTGTAAAAACTTTAAGAGAGTGTTTCTTCACTTTGTAGCTCCCCATGCGTGTGAAATTCTTATTGCTGCAACACATGGTGATGAATTATTGTCCATATTCTCTAATATACAAAGCTTTTATGGTAAACTCTTCAAGGTTTTGTGTGAGTTGTAGATGTTCATTTCACGGCCTTTAGTCCATCTCATGGTCTCTAAGCCAATTATACTCAAATACTAAAAAAGTCATTATCCATTAACCCACAGTACACAGAGATATAGTTCAGAGAACATTATTGTCTTGAGAAGCAAGCGAGAGATCAACTTCTACCAGACAGGAATGACCAAATGTACTATAAAAGAAAAAGTTTTTTTTTTTTAAAAAAATTCAATTTGTTACCCGGAAATGAAACGCACGTGCTTGATAATTGTGACTTTCATTAGGAAATTGTAAAGATTAAGCCTCTACTTTTCCCCTGTACAAAGCAATATGAGTACCCAACCAAAATAAAATTGTAGGGTAGGCAGTGTCATGATGGAACTTCCAAATTTCTAATGAAAGACGAATGAGCAAAACCCACCACACCAACATGCCCTTAACATTCTTCCCTTCTAATTCAAGTCCTCCAAACATAATTTTAAAGGGAAAAAAAAATCAATCAAGAATGAATCCTTTTTGCTTATATTTCAATCCTTTTTAACATGAAGTTTGGGAAAAAAAATAAAGGGATCGTTTCTTAGTTAGGGATTATTTTGTTGAGAATCTGCTTTCATGATATTCTCTTTCTCACAGCTGTTATTTCAAATCAAGATATGCAAAGGGTGCTTAGCGTATAATTAACAGAAAAAGTACTGATGTAGAGGACCAAACACCCTTTCTTAAAGCTCCAACCACCCACACTTAAGAGCAAGTCAGTCCAAAAGATTTTATAAACGATCGTAGACAGAAAGTTCTCCAAACTGTCACCACCCTCCCAACACCAAACTTGTTCACTCTCTTCCAGGGCTCCAGGCCATGGCTTTGGCGGGGAAAGGCTTCGTTCTGCTCATGGTGATGGTGGCGGTACATATATCCAATGCGGCTGTGTACAAGGTTGGGGACTCGGCAGGTTGGACCACCATTGGTAATATTAACTACAAGCAGTGGGCCGCTACTAAGACCTTTCAAGTTGGTGATATTATCCGTAAGTTTATTTCATAATCTCAAATGTTGCTGACTTGATTTCATTTTCATTCTGGGTAGTCTGCAGTTTTTGGGGTATTGGGTTATGCAGCATTCTTCTCGGATTGTGTAATTAATTCACCATTTATTAATTTGCGCACAAATAGAGTCTCAAGTTTTCCAGCATAATCCGTGGCTCTACTCTCCTGGCCTCATTCTGGGCGAGAGAAGGATCTTGTTTTGGGTTATAGATTAGATGCGCATAAAATACTCGTAAAAGCCAGAGAGGTTTCTCGATCTGTAGTTCCCTGATTCTTCTCTTTCTGGTTAAAGTGTGTTTTGGGGTTCTTCAAGGAACCAACCTACTGCAGTCTTCATCGCAAGATGAGTTTCCCAGCCGGCCATTGCCTTAATTTCTTATCAAGTTATCAGTGTAGACATTGCATGTCTGACTACTTACTGCTCTCACACAACTAATGGAGGAAAGGGGTAAGAAGCTATTGGTATGAAGTGCATTAGAATCGTCACTTCTCAAAACAAAGAATGGAGAACTGCCATTAACAAAGAACCCATCCGTATGTGGAAGAAGGCTACATGATTAGGTCGGCCATGCTGCATCATGGGTATTTGGCCCCCACTTGCACACATTCCTTCCTACCATCACATCCACGCTTTCATGATTATACGCTCACTTTGCATTCAATAATGCGTTTGCACGGTATCCACCAAAGTAGGGCACCACGTCCACTCAGAATGTTTGGTAAAGGTTGAAAACTTCATCTGGACACTTAACCAGAACTAACAAACAAAAGGGGAAAAAACAAAAAAGAAATACTCGGAAATAGGGATTACTGGTAACTAACAGTGTTGCGTTTTCTTGGTTGATATTTTTTGTGACAGATTTTCAGTACAACGCCCAATTCCACAACGTGATGAGAGTAACGCATGCAATGTACAGGGCTTGTAATGTGTCAGCACCTTTGGCCACTTACACCACTGGGAATGACACCATCAATATCACTAGGCGCGGTCACCACTTCTTTTTATGCGGCGTCCCCGGCCACTGCCAAGCTGGCCAGAAGGTCGACATCAATGTGCCTCGCAATCTTTCAACTACTGCTGCAACTCCATCAGCATTGGTCTCTCCTCTAGTTCCTGCCGCTCGTATTCCCACTCCTTCTCCGAGTAAGGCTGTTACATTCAGTGCTTTGAAGGATGGCTTTGGTTCGCTTGGGTTAATGGCTATGGCTGTGGTTGTTCTTTTGGTTTCTGGCTCTGCTTAATCAGGGTTTCTTCTTGGTTAAACCCTTCTTTTTTTGTGGGATTTATGGGGATTACGTTGTTTTGGGGCTTTTTTGGGAATTATTTAGGGCATGGCGGTGGAGTGATATTCATTGGCTAGGTCACATCATATATAGACATGGCTTACAAATTTTGCAAAATGTTTCAAAATGATTAGTTAAACCCATCCTATTTTCATCCCACTGTGTAAGGTAATGCATATTTATTATCATTGAATGATAAAAAATCAACTAATAAAATATCATTCAATAGTGATAAATATGACACATCTTACATAGTAAAATGAGAGTGAAATAGTAATGTAATGTATAAAATTTTCAATTTCTAATTACAGCAATTAGACTTAACTCTTTGAAATTCTCATTTATTAGTTCAATATAGCAGCATTATCCGGCATTAGTAGTAAAAGAACGAGGTCATCCTGTCCACAACTAATCATGAAAACAACAACATTGTCAAGCATCAAAACCACAATAATTAGAGAGGTGCCCGTTAAATAAACGAATCAAACTGAACTCGAACTTGATCGAGCCAATCTCGAGGCCATTTACAGCTCAATAGTCACCACTCCATCTTTATAGGTTATAAAGGTAGTAGATGATCTCATCTTCATTCGTTTTAAGAATTTCATGCAATAGAGAAGTTCATGTATATTTTGCAAGATTCAGACCTAAAAATGTAAAATTTGGATCTGACGAGTTCAGATCTGGGATTACAACATCACATTTGATCATGCTAGAGTCATAGAAGTAGCAAGAGGTTGATATTGGTAATTAATGCAATAGGTAATCCACTAGAAATAGATTTTATGTAAAGACAGAAGAAAAAGGAAGAGGATAGGTGAGGAGATAGTAATGAAATGTAAAATAAAATGATAGTAGCTAAGAGAAGATGAAGAGAGGGGAGGCAGGGGGAAGAGGAAGACGATGGATTATAATGTTAAAAAAGGAAAGAAAAATGAACTAGCGAGCACGCATAACGGTAAGAGCTGGGCTGCTGACTAGCAGGACCCTTATAGATTTTAGTCGTGCATATATATATTCATATTCATCGCGCCAAATTCATCTTTTTCTACAGTTCCACAGTAGCTCAATTAGTTTGTTATTTTGATTGATGTGAACAAGCTTGCTCCTCTTCTAATCTGTCTGGTCATTATGCCTTTTCTTGGTTGTGTGCAATACAAAACTCGGATGGCGTGACACCCGATCCCCCACGCTCAAAGGGGGGACTATTCAATTAACAATTCACGCCTAAGTTCGATAGATTAAAGACAAAATGAAAGGAAAAAAAAAAGATTTCGGGAGGAAAGAATGGACTAGGCTAAAAGAATTGCATTCATGGGAGACTGGACATCAACATCAGCTGGATGTATGACCTTGGACAAGAACATTGAGAAGTGGGCTTTCTGCATCTCCATTCCTCAACATGCTTCTATCTCGATGCCGAGATCTGCATTCAGATGATTATAGACAGGATTACGAATATTGAAAATAAATGGCAACAGACTGCTGTTCAGATTTGAAAATACAGATAAAAAGCTCTACAAGTAATAGAATGACAGCACGGGTTGGAACAAAATGGCCAAGTCAAGTACCAGATTGTTATGTGCAAGGCCAGACAGTAAGTTCCACTAGAGAGGATTTAACTGAACAATATATAAATTGGTCATTGACACTTAAGGCCCTGTTTGTTTACACAAAACCAAAAATCTCATCTCATCTCATCTCATCTCAACTCATCATTACACCTTTTTCAAATCTCCATACAACTTTTTCAAATCCCCATACAAAATATAATAAACAATTTCACTTTTTCAAATCTCAATACAAAATTAATATTATAAAATTATATTATAACAATATTTTATTCATTACTATTTAAAACATCTCATCTCATCTCATCTCATTTGTGTAACCAAACGGGGCCGCTTGAAAGCAAAATATGATTTTGACATGCACAAGATCTCAAGATTCATTCCAAATGTAAACTTTCAAAGAAGCTGGTAGCTTCACTACCATTGAAATGAACAGTTTACAAACAGAAAGCATTAAATATAAGAGATTTTGAAAACTTGCAGTACACCAAACATCAAGACTTATTTTCTTGTTCCAATCCATTTCTGCAGCTGTATCTTTGTTTAAGATGGAATACGCTAAAACACAAAAAATAGAAACATTCATGCAGGCACATCGCTATGTGCTTAAGAAAGCCCACAAGTGCAAGCCCCTGATACTATTAAATCAATGACAAACTCACTAATGGTATCTAATACTAGTATTTAAAGGACTAATTATCTGGCGGCTTCCCAGAAAAAAAATTTATGTTGGAAATATTATTAGTCCTGTAAAATCTACATAGGGGGGTGAAGGTTAAATAACCCCATCAGAACAAATGAAAGAAGAACTGCAATGTAATTTGTGCTAAAGCTCATAAAATATAAAACAGTATGAAGAACTTGTCTTCTTGCTTCCACAGCATACGCTGTTAGATATCTAATATACCATATGCAAGTAAATATTACCTCTGAAATTAAACGCATTTTCATAGGCAATATGTTACCTTCCAAAAATTAAAGGTCTAATTGTACTTCCACATAAAAATACTAAGCGGGCCCTATGGATTAATTTTATTAGATTATCCAACACACAAGTATCAAAGTTGGTTTATCTAACATGAGTAAAGTATCATAGAGACCTTACACTAGTCGATTGGAGCTCCACTGTATCTGATTCCTCGCTATCCTGCCATGCAAACCATCAAATATCAGTTTTTTTAGCATCCATCAATATCCATTATTACATGCCTAATGTATTGGAGAATATAAAAAGTTCTAACACGGTAGCAATACCTCAATCAACAAATCCTTTCGGGTAATCAAACCAATCACACGAGATGGCCGAGGGACAACAAATATATGTCTCAAACCTAGTTGGCGAAAAAGATTATATACCTGCACAATTAAGAAGATGCAAAACTTGGTTGATAAGATTAAAAATGGATGTAGCACAGGTATAGTCAAAACAATCATATGCAGAAGAGTTGGAATTATCACCTTTGTCAGAGACATATCTTCAGGGACAATGTATGGAGATGGATTCAAAAATGGGGCAAGATCTATGTACATTTCCAAGTCATCTGAACTAAGATGTATATCCTCTATAGATATTCCTTTACTGGAAGCAGGTTTGACAAATTCACTAGGAGTGTGCCTGGAGTTTAGATGAGCCGTCAAAAGCTTTACAGAGAGTGAAGAAAAGGCATGACTAAACTGTGGTAAACCTCTAACTACCTGATAGGCCTGGATCCAGGTCTAGGATCACTGGGCAAAGGACTATGTTGGAAATCTACCTTTGACTGCAGAAGTACCAACAAATGACTGCATCATGAACCAACCATTAAAATGTTATTTTGTTTTCAACAAAACTCATGCTTCCTCTTCTGAAAGAAATGATACAATTTATATAAAAAGAAAACAAGCTCAATATGAGATACCTGCGAGGCATAAGTCCAATGACAAGTGTTTCCCCAGTCCTTGTGTGATCAATCACCTGGGTCAGTCAAAGTTTGGAAAACAGTTGAGAAAGGTCCAAAACATTATTTTAAAAGACAGGAATAGAAAGCAAAGTACAAGCGCTCACAGGGAAACCATTATGTTTGTTGCTCTGTAAAATAGAAACTATATCTGCAACCTTAACAACGCGAGGGAAGGACACCACCTTCAAAGGTAGGAAAACAGTTGCCAAGTAAGTTCATGATGGCATGAACAACACAAGTAACAGAATAGAAATTTCAATGTAAGTATGACATGAACGCTACAGGGCACCCATGTCCAAACGTGTTCTGCAATGTAAAATGTGTCCAAAATTCGAAAAAATGTATCCACATTGTAAATAGGAAAAACCAAAGCAATAAAATGGCATACCCGTTGTCCACAAGCGTCCTTCGCTGTCATTTTCCGCATCTGATATTTGGGTTTTGATTCCAGCAATGGAATGCCCTTAAGTCGTGCTTGTTCTTCATATAGGCCTTCATTAAAAGCATCGCCAACAGCCTGCCATGAGAAAAGACTCTTTAAGTACTTTCACAGAGCAATTATTACTGAAATGACAAGCATCAAAAAATACCTTTGAAATAAGAAGAACGAGCATGATAAGGGGTAAAAGCTTCAAGTTATTTGTTATCTCAACCATAATGACGCATAGAGACACCGTCATCCTCATTGACCCTCCAAGAAAAGAAGCAGCTCCCAGTAAAGCATATCTAGAAACTCCACGAAGAATTACACAAAGCACATCAGAAACAAGGTGCATCGAGCATGTAATAACATGCATCATATCAATAGCAACCACTATTCTTACAGTTAAAAAGTGTATGCAAGGTGCAGATAGAAAGATATGAAAAAGAGGACACATAGTTATGCGTTAGAAATGACTAGACAAACGGCATGTACTCTTTCTTGCTACTTATTGGTAGCAATCCAAAAGTTCATCATGGGTAAACAAGGAACCCATTTCCCAGTGCTTCAGGGCAGTTTTCTATAGCTAAAACTGGTCTCTAGAAAATTCAGAAAGTAAATAGAAGTTCCTTTCATGATATGTTTAACATCAAAAGAGTTGGTCAAACCCCTGTATACAAACAAACACAAGGCAAGCAAAAAACCTTTTATAGTCCCCAGCCAATAGGGAATTATATAGTACATAAAAATGATTTTTTCTCTGACTACCAGTAAACAAAATATTTCCTAAAGAGAAAAAACTAAACCAGAGAGAGAGGGCATTGCCCAAGTAAATGGATGAAATACAATGAGTAATGCCCAAAGTTATTATCTAAAATTAAATAATACAAGAAAATGAAAGAAAGATGAAATCAAATAGAAATTTAAGGTCCCCATCCACTCACAGACCAATCGTAAAGCAAAGAAGAATTCTGAAGCTTGAATAACAATTATATGAATCTGGTACTTTTTTATAGGTAAAATATGAATCTGATACAAAATTTCCATAGGATAGGAAAATGATATTACTCACGTTCCCTCTTCAATGCTGAGCTTCTTGTAAAAGTTAACAACAAACATGCCGACTAGACGCCCATATGTTGATCCTATCATTATTCCAGGAACAAATTGACCAGCTGGAACAGCAGTACCAAATGTCACCACAGCTAAGGTATAAAACATAACCTGCAATGCATTAAAAGAAACCAAAAACTGAAAATTCTACAAATATATAACACATGCAGAAAAGTAGCAATAATATTTCCGTGCATTATGTGAACTTTAAAAGTTGGGTTCATGTTAATTAGAAGTCCTGGTTCAACTGCCATGCGAAAAGGGCCCCATAACCATCAAAGAATTTGTCGAAAACCATATGCTTTTCTAATATCTTTCAACAGGTATGTTTATTTTCTTAAGTTTTGTACAGTCAGCTTTCTTTTTTTTTGATAAGTAAACGGTAGTATTAATGATAATAGACAGAGTCCAAGTACACAAGCAGGTATACAAACCTATCTAGGTTTAGCTATTAGATTACAGTCAGCTTTCTTTAGGATAGCAAGTGGTAATGCAACCCTTTACTGCTGTATTTATCGTACACTGCCTGTATATGAATATGCGCACATAACACCTTGGTTCGGAGTAAATTTTCTTGTCTACTAGGTCGGCCAAAAAAAGTGCTTCAAATTTGTTGAACCAATGATTGGGGTGAAAACACCTTTGGCTTTCAAAATTTAAAGACTGGGACTTCATAACCATAAGGATTAAACATAGTTAATGATAACAAGATGCTATGAAGTAAGAAAGTCCAAATATGGCAGTGCATGAGCAGTATATTTGTCCCAAAGACTATGCAACAAGCTGGGAGGATAATGCAGTACCAAAAAGGTCAACAAACTTTGGGCACTGAACTCATGAATGGTTTTTGCACTGAACAAATTCCTTATGGCGTCATCCTGCCAAACAAAGATATTTCTTTAAATAAGAAACCAAAGAGGCACCATGGCAATCTAGCATGTAAAGCTAAAGAGGAAAAGTTTTCGGCAACAAAACCTGAGTATTGAAGAAAATAGTTGCAAGGTCATTGTATTCCTTTTCCTTGCTGCAATAAAACTGAAAACGGAATAAATTAAGATAATAATTTGCTAATGTCAAGTTTCCACAACATATATCTGAACTATAAAAACTCAAAACCACCACAAAAGAGGGGGAAAAAGGTTTGTATTCAAAACTTTAAAAAAGAAGATTCTATCTATGAAATAAAACAAAATGTTTTCTTTATCTTCCATGAAAAATATTGGTCATGTGAGAAAGAGCATTTAAAGAATACTGGTTGAGGCAGGTGCAGTGTTAGAAAAATAAGAGAGCAATCATTTGTATCCCCAAAAAGGGGAAAGTGAAACATTTATACAAACATTTAGTCAGCAACATTCACAGCCTGGTTTCTTAAGGTCAAAATTTCAAATAGACTTTAAGCTTAATAAATGGCCGAAGGTAATAGTTTGGTACTTCAGGTTTCATCAGTAGAGAAAGATTATAACAGAGGGATCAAATGGAGAAATGGAGTTTATGCTTAGTACGCTATAGAACTCCACAAATGGAATTACATGGCGGATAAAAAAGCAAAAAAGAAAAAAAATATAACCAACACAAGAAAAGTAATCCAAAATGATAGTAACAACCAGCCTCAGATCTTACATTTACATAATTCCCATACATTCCGGGAGGCCTTGGGCATTCTAAACCGGAATCAGGATCTGAATCAGGGCATGGACTGCATTTTCTTAGAAGTGGTAATCCAAAGGAAATAATGGAGGTTATCAGGGAGACAAGGCATGCTTCAATTATCTGCATTGTTTTTTGGGGAGAGATGAATGGTACAAATCAAGTGTTAGACAACTGTACATCATTGGAAGAACAAAAATGTGCATTTAGAACATGCAGGTTCCATATCTGTTACTTACAAGCCTACCTTGACTCGGTTCCCTTTCTTGTGTAAATGATTTCGGCGCCAATAAGATATATAAAGAGTAAGCTGATTAAACAACGCTCCTGTAAAAGAAGACCCAACATTGAACCCAAAACTTAATAAAGAAAATTTTGGGTATCAAGCATAGTGCAAAAATTTCGGGCATTAAGCATAGTGCAAAACCTTACCCAGTAGACCTCCAATAACTCCGATAACAGCCATTGGCAGCAACTCCTCAAAAGAGTAGTCCTCTTGACCACTGAAAAAAGTAGCAGTCAGAAAAGGAGCAAAAGCTCAAGGCAGATATGAAGATGAAGGAAGCTTAGATCCTAACCCTGATATGTCCCATATAATGAAGCCACCGGAGCCAAAATGTCCACAGTTTCCACTCTTACACCACCCCATTGCAGTACGCACCACAACAGCCACAATAGCAGAAGTGAAAAAGACACGCCACATGAGTTGACTCCTCCACCTTCAATCATATGGTGCAAGTGAATTGAAAAGTTCTCACAGATCAATGTGTAAACCAAACCACTTCTAGAAGGAATATGCAAGAGCATAAAAGGAAGCACATTCCAAGGTAACCAACGCAGGTGCTGAAGCATACTTAAAATGCGTCCAAAGATAGAGATGAGAAAATGAACAGGCACCCCGCCAACACATTTCCTTATGCTAACATTACTTATGATGCAATCAAGAACAAGATCTTCTTACCAAGACGTAACCTCTTCCAATGCAAATAATACACCACCAACTGGAGCCCTAAAAGCGGCAGCAACTCCAGCTGCACACCCACACGTAACCTTTTCAAAACATCAGACAAATAAAATGAGCAAACTTCAGAGCTATGCCATCTCTATAGTCAGATAATATCAAATCACAGTGAGAAATAATAAGATGACAATTGAGTTACAATGTCTTCATGTCAACATAAAACTAACAGAGGTTGCAGTACTGCCAATTAATATATCCACAATTGATTATGAGAAAGGAAAAATAGGATTATCGGTTAAAATGTTAAACTTCAACATCATTATTCGTTTGGAGCAGTTTGTCACAGAAAACCATGTAGAATATACCCATATGAAACCCCGAGGGGTTGGCCCAAGTGGTGAAGGCCTTGGTCTTGGGGCATCACTCCCTTCAAGGTCTAATGTTCAACACCTCATGGGTGCAAACAATCCTTTGGGGCCACACCCACCAGTGAAAAGCCAGTAATTTAACTAGTTCCGTGTAGGGAAACTTCCGAGGGTGTGGTACACAAGACTGGGATTTACTCTGCAGGAATGGGTTTGAAGGGCCCTGCCTCGGAAAGGTTCCCCAACATCAAAAAAAGAAAAAGAAAAAAGAATATACCCATATAAAGCCAAAGTACATTGTAATAAGGTATCAGTTCTAAAAAATGACTAGCTTTTACATTTGATAGAAAAGGTTTCTTATGGACTGGATTTCTGCCCAACCATGTAAGGTTTTGTTTGTTTTTGTGTTTTTTTTTTTTTTT